>APFE031438908.1:0-36872 GCA_000404065.3 Pinus taeda | reverse complement strand
GCTTTGACCTGTCATGAAATACTAGATTCTCCGTGAGTTTAATGCAACTCTAATTATCACAGTAAATCACTGAAGGTCTCAACGGCTGACCAAATAAGCCAAAAAACATCTTGTGAAGCCAGATGGCCTCACAACTAGCTAGATTGGCTTCCATATACTCTGCTTCTGCTGAACTCAGTTCTACTGACTGCTGCTTCCGGCTGAACCATGACACTACTGCTGAACCCAACCCAAAACAGCACCCTGAAGTGCTCTTCCATTCAGAAGCACAACCTTCCCAATCAGAATTAGTGTATCCTACCAATCTCACTCCATCTCCCTCCCTGTAGTCCAGACCATAATCCACTGTCCCCTGCAAGTACCGCAAAATGTGTTTTACAGTCACCTAGTGAACCTTCCTAGGCTCACACATAAATTGAGTCATCGTGTTGACTGCAAAATAGATATCTGGTCTAGTGTTGACCAAATACATCAAGGAACCAATCAGCTGCCTGTACAATGTAGGATCCACCAACTCGGAATCAGCTGCCTGTACAATGTAGGATCCACCAACTCGGAATCAGCTGCCTGTACAATGTAGGATCCATCATGTACCCCTTCTGACCTCATATATTAGGGGGCATCTGTTATAGCTCCAAATCTCACTATTATGGTTTGTGTTGCTGCACTCATGGCCTAGGGCAACCCTTCCTTCCAGACCTCGTCCAAAATCTAAAAAACAGTGTTTTATTCCCTGTACGCTACATTGCCCTGAGTTAAACGCGTGTATACGCGGGTTCATATATACCCAACCCGCGTATATGTATTAAAACACTTAAAAAAATATAAAATTCCTTATTTTCGGGTGGAGATCGCGGGTTTTACCTGCTAATCACCTGTTAGTGCCCGTGGCCTCAACTATTCCCAACCAATTCCTAACTAAAAAACTACTTTGGAATTGGTATAAAAAGACATCAAAGGGAAGGCGTAAGGGAGGAGAGAAGAGAGAGAAAGGTTATTATACTAAGATTTTCCCCCTGATCAGGTTTGAAGACCCTTGTGCCTTCTCCACTTGCCCCATTTGTATAGGAAACCCTTGTTTCCTTGTGATTTGATGTTCATCCCTTAGCTATGGTATCATGGAGTAAGCCTTGGAAGGAGATATGCTAGAGGCTTGAGGCGGGACGAATCCAGAAGGAGGATGTGCTTGGAGCCTGCAAAGGTTGCTGAGGTGATATTACTCTTTTTGTACTTTCTATTTGTCTATAATAAAGAAACATGTCTTGATTCCCGATATGCTTCTTCTTTATGTTTATGATGTTCATGTTTGAATTTCATGTATGAATGGATGTCTAAAAGTTCATAACTAACTTCCTTCTTGTATAACATAAAGATGATTTTTGTATAAATCTTTGTCCTAGTTTTGACACCTTCGTTGACCTGCCTTTCATTGTTTCTTTTCCTTTCCAGCCCTTTAGCCTGAGTTCTCCATAGGAACAAATGTTGTACTCTATTAAACTCTTCTTGAGGTAGTGAGTCTTATGTATTCATAACACTCTTAAAGATAAGATACATGTTATGGATTCCTAATCTATAAATCCAAAACCTTGGAGGAGCCATTAAAACCTAGAAACTTAACATTAAAAACCTCACAAAAAATAAATAACACTCCTCTTCAAACCATAATAAACCAAGCAAAAACAACGAGACAAAACTACTAGAACCTAAAACAACCCTTTATCATAATAAGAATGGGAAAAGATAAATGAAAATTACAAAAGGAAAACTCCCATTTCAGTATTGAAAAGAGAAGTTCGATGAATATAACAACAATGAGAAACTCGTGTCACTTCCCCTAATGTTTGCTAAAAAATTTCAAATTTTTTAAACAAACATGTTTCAAAATATAATATAGGCCAATACTATAGCTTTTATAAAGAAAGCAACCACTTTTCATTTTTTTTTAATATCTCTTTGGTTGAGAATGAAGCCAATTTTTTTTTTAATATCTCTGGGCTGTCGGCATTCTGCCTGAGCTGCTCTCGCGGCGAGGGCAGGCAGTCGCGTGGTGATTGGGCTACAGGCATTAAGACTCAGCCCGCGACCCTATGAGGGCTATGTGACCACATTTTTCAAACTTAAGGGTTATTTAATTTTTCCTTTATTTTTTAATTTTAAATATTCTCTTTGAATTTTTATTATATATATATATTTTCTCTAATTTTCTTTTCTATTTATATTTTTTTTGATTTCCTAATGTTTTACATATTTAATAATAATTCATTTTTTTTTTTTTTTCATTGTTAATTTTTTAAATAACTTTTTTCTCTCTTAAAATTCATTTTAAATATAATAATGTTTATTTTATTTACTATTGTGATTTAGTTGTTGCAATTCTACTATATTTACTAGCTTTGTTCAAGCTCTCTAACATTCATTTTAAATATAATAATATTTATTTTATTGACTATTTGTCATTTAGTCTTTGCATCTCCACTATATTTATTAGCTTTGTTCAAGCTATCTAATTATGTCCTCATTTTCAAAACACATACATGTAATTTGATATGTGATTTTCTCCCAAAAATATTTGTATAAATCATGCACCATAAAAGCCTACATTCCTAGTATTTAATATATTTTCATATTTCATTCATAAAATTTATTAATTACAAATCTAACAAAAAAAATATCTATAAATATTTGGACAATAAGTATTGATTATAAAAATCTTATCTACACTAGGAATGTTAAATTCTAATTAGAAAAAATTAAAGCACAAGGTAACATATTTTACTTGTTTGTTAAGTAATATTTTGTACTTTATATTTATCTTTTAAAATTAAATATAATTGTATTTTATATAATAATTTAGGAAATTAAGAAATTATAATAATGAATTGATTGACATTAATAATTTATTCACATTTATAAAAAAAATTTAAAAATAAATATTTAAGAAATATTTAATTTATATTTTTAATAAATTATAAATATTTTGTAATAACTAAATTAGAATATTTTTCAAATACTTAATTTTTAGACTTAAAATTTAACTCTCAAAATATTTATTAAAAATTAGGAGTGAGCCTATAAAGATATATCAAATAATCATGAAACTTTGTGACAACTAATATATGATGTAGTAATATAAAATTTATACAAATATGGCCTTTTTGGGTATTCAAAATAATTGAAAGGGAAACCAATTTTGTCCAAATGTAAGAATAATCGCTTGTGATTCATGAATTTGGATGCATCTAGTTTTTCAATAGAGCATTTTAGTTGTAACACAAGCATTATTGGAAGCTATATTTATTTTTACAATAAAAGCAATAGCTTCATCAAGTCTAATTTACATTTTTGGTAGAAATTATTTGACCAATGGAAAACTAAAAATATTCAATGCTTTAGAATGTTTAACAGTGTTTTTATATGATTGACCTTTATTTCTTGTGTGCTCTAAATACATTCATAAAACACTCACATTTCAGAATTATTATTGGTAATGCTTGCTAACCAAAGCATTATATTTATCATAGCCTTCTTTGAAATTAAACTACAACCTCCATAGATTTGCTAAGATTTTCCTTCCTTTTTCAATATTATAACTATTACAATAAATTTAATACTTTGGTTTATATCATATTTAATTATAAGGACATTTTTTAAATAGTAGTTAATATGTTTTCATTTTTTATTCATAAAAGTTATTAATTCTCAATCTAGGAAACAACTTTAATTATTTGGCCAAAAAGTATTAATTATGAAATTCTTTTATGTTGTTAAAATGTTAAATTCTTAGTAAAAACAATTTTAAACCACAAAGAAGCATCTTTTAATCATGCATGGTCATTAAGTGTTTTATATCTTTTATTTATCTGAAATGTTAAATATGATTAATAATTTATGGAATTAGAAATTATAGATAGATAGATAGGTGGTAATAGAATAGAGAGATAGATAATTAATTTAATTTATAAAATCTATTTAAAATGAAGTAACAAAATAAATAAATATTTAATATTACAAAATCATTATATATATATTTTTTATAATTATTAAATAATTTTATAACCAAAATTCAAATAGTTTTCAAATAACTATGTTTTGACCTTAAAACTTAACTATAAATTTTTTTATCACATGATTTAAAATTGTAAATTCTATATAATTTCCTAAGATTAAAAGTAAATTATTTGTATAATATGAATTAATCTAAATTATATTTATCATAATAAACAATTACTAAATATTATAATAATATAAAATTATTTTAGAAATAATTATTCTTAGTTTATTATCAAATTTTGGTTAAATAGACCAAAATGCCACAATGCTTTTGCTTAGGTAGTTTTAAGTACTTATGTTTCCTCGAATGGATGTAAATCTATTTGTGAGTTATTATAAGGTTACATTAATTACTCATTAGTTTGAAGGGATGGGGATCACCATAGGTGTCTCTCGCATGTTATATTTATGGAATTTTAATTCCCTATATTTCCTTAAATGGGTGTAAATCAACTTTTGAGTTATTATAGGGTACACTAATTACTCATTAATTTGAAGGGATGGGCATCACTATATGTGTCTCTCCCATTTTATATCTATTGAATTTTCCTTCATGGATGCTCCTTAGTTGGCCAAACAATCCACCAACACCTTGTGTGTCCTTAAAACATGAAATAACAAAGGTATATTCAAATTGTGATACCAAATCCATGAATATTTGAATTATTATTTATGAATTCCAATTTGGGAGTGAGTGTAAGAAGATATCTAAAATAACTATGAATGCTCTCCAACAACTAGTATAAAATTTCTACAATTATGACATTTTTGGGTATTCAAAATAATGAAAAGGGAAACAAAAGAAATTGCTTAAAGTATAGGAAGAAGGATTTGTGATTCATGGAGTTGCATACATCAAATGTTGCAATTGAACAATTTGGATGTAGTAGGGGTATTCTTGGAGAGTAGATTTTTCTTACAATAAAAACAACACCTTCAGGAAGTCAAATTTACATTATTTGAAGAAATTATTTGACCAATTGAAAACTAAAGACCTTCAATTCCATAGAAAGTTTAACCATGTTTTAGATGATTGATCTTTATTTTTTTGCAAGCTTTTATTACCATGATACACCATTAATTACATTTCAAAATTATTATTGGTATTTCTTGCTAACCAATGCATAGTATTTATTAAAGTCTTCCTTGAAATAAAACTAAATCCTCCCTACATTTTCTACCCTTTATCTTTTTTTATTATTATTATAACTATCAAAATAACCTTAATACTCCACCTTTTAAATATTCAATTATCAACATATTTGAAATAATATTTAATGTGTTTTCATATTGCATTTATAAAATATATACATTACCAATCTAACAAACACCTTTTATTATTTAGACAATAATTATTAATTACAAAAATCTTATTTATTGTCATAATGATAAATTCTAATTATTTTTTTTATTCAATTATAAACATATTTTAAATAATATTTAATATATTTTCATATTTCATTTATAAAATATATGCATTTTCAACGTAAGAGATATCTTTAAATATTTAGACAATAATTATTAATTATAAAATCTTAGTTATAGTCACAATGATAAATTCTAATTATTTATTTTTCTAAAGCACAAAGCAATGTTTATCTATGTTGGCCCATTAAATATTTTTATACATTACATTTATCTTATAACATTAAATGTGATTATATTTTATTTAATAATTTAAGAAATATAAATATGAAATTAATAATTTATTTACATTTATAAAATTATTTTAAAAAATATTAATAAATATTGAATATTAAAAAATAAATGTATTTTTAATTTTTTATAATTATAAATATTTAAATAATATTTAAATTAAAAAATAATTCTGAAATAACTAAACCATAATTAAAATAATAATTTCTATATTAATTTTTAAGTTTAAAAGTTATTTAAAAAAAATATCAACTAATTAAAAATATATTTAAACCAATAATATAATATTTAATATTATAGTAATATAAAATTATTAATTGTTATAACACCATAATTAAATATTATAAAAGATCTGAAAAATAATTATTGTTGTTTTACTTTCTTGGAACTTTCTCCAGAAAAGCATGACCGTTTGCCTCTTTTCTAAATCTAACCGTTCCAAAAAAGCATTGTTTTTTTGGAGATATGACGGTTCCGCTCCTTTCTTTTGCACAATATTTGATATGGAATTTGGGGATGCTCTCTTGGATTTTCTCAATTTATTGTTGTTCTTCTTTATGAAAATTCTTTCGAGTTATATTTGACGATCTTTTGCTGGATTTTGAGGACGCTTTGTTCAAACTGGGAATGCGTCTGTACTTGAGGATCTTTTGCTGGATTTTGAGGACGCTTTGTTCGATCAAGCGATTATTTTAGGGGCTGCTCTGTTGCATTTTCTTCCATATCAAACGGGGATCCTCTGTTGGATTTTCTTCTATATCAAACTAAAGGTATGAAAACTCCTTCCAGTTTCTTATCATCGTCCTTTCTTTGATCATTGTCTGATAGCATATTAAATTCGAGTTTAGCTCTCTTTTCATTGCCTACCATATTTAATTTCTTTGAAGAATAACATGTAATTTAGATATATACTGGACATTGAGGTTCAGTTCGAGTGCATGTTTTGGCAAATCATTTGGTGATTACTGAATATATAGATATCTATTGGGATGTGTAATCTTTGCGAGATTTTATAATAGGGTGAAGTGCAAATTGGAAGGCAGTGAAAATTTTCAGAGAGATTTGTTGGACTCACCCTATTTCCTAAATTTGTAGTTAATTATAAAAAGGTTATAGTCAGTGATTAGTCGAATCTTGGTATCATACGCTCAGAGAAAGGTGATGCTATTTTTTGGAGATTAGCTGCAGAGAAAAGCCACGAGATATGAGTGATCTAGTTTAATACTTGTCTTGACTATGAACTACACTAATTGGTTCGAAACTCGTCAGCAAAATTCTTTCTTATGTGATTTACGCTGAAGCTCTCCATATTACAATGAGAGAGTTGCAGAGAAAAGCCACCCAATATGTATATCCTTCTCGTTGAACCAGTCATTACTTATTGCACGGCGTTGCAACCGTTCAACGATTTTGAGTTATGTTTTTTTATGTTTAGATTAAATCCCTTTCTCAAATTTATTTTGAATTAAGCTTTTGGCTTTTCCATTTTACCGATTGTATTTTCTGCCAATAATTTAGTATAAAATATTTTATTAGTATGATATTTGGGTTTTTAAATTATGATATTTGTCTTCCTTATTTTTATAAAACTGAAAGACTGAATCTAAGTATTAATAGATCGTAAACTTTGATAGGAATCACGAGCTGATAATTATAAAAAGGTTATAGTCAGTGATTAGTCGAATCTTGGTATGATACGCTCAGAGAAAGGCTAGAGTAGAGTAAGTTATGCTAGGTTAGGCTAGACTAGGTTACAGTAGGCTAGGCTAGAGTAGGCTATGTTACGTTAGGCTATGTTAGGCTAGGCTAGAGTAGGTTAGGCTATTTCACGCTAGGCTACGTGCAAATAGGTGATGCTAGGAGATAGTAGCTTAAGCTAGGCTAGGGAAGAGTAGGTGAGATAGTAGGCTAGCCTATGCAAGACTAGGCTAGGCTAGAGTAGGCTAGAGTAGGCAATGATAGGCTAGGCTAGGCTAGGGTAGTGTAGAGTAGGTTAGGCTAGGTTACGCTGGAGTAGGTTGGAGTAGGCCACGCTAGTGTAGGATATGTTAGGTTAGACTAGGTAAGGCTAGGCTAGAGTAGGTTAGGCTATGTCATGCTAGGCTACTTGAGAGTAGGTCATGCTAGGAGAGTGTAGCTAAGGCTAGGCTAGGCTAGAGTAGGTGAGAGTAATCTAGGCTAGAGTAGGCTAGGTTAGTCAAGAGTAGGCTAGGCTAGAGTAAGTTAGGCTAGGATAGAGTAGGTTAAGGTAGGCTAGACTTTTTTAGGCTAGGGTAGAGTAGGTTAGGCTAGGTTAAGCTAGATTAGGTTAGTCTAGGCTAGAGTAGGTTAGGCTGGACTAGAGTAGGCTAGGTTAGGCTAGGCTACAATAGAGTAGGCTAAGATAGAGTAGGCTAGGCTAGTTTAGGATAGGGTAGGCGAGTCTAGAGTAGGCTATGTTAGAGTAGGCTAGGCTAGCCTAGAGTATCCTAGAATATGCTAGGCTAGAGTAGGTTAGGCTATTGTAGGCTACACTAGTCTAGGCTAGAGTAGGCTACACTAGCCTAGGCTAAAGTAGCCTAAAGTAGTCTAGAGTAGGCTATGCTATAGTAGGCTAGAGTAGACTAGGTTAGGGTACACTAGTCTAGGCTACACTAGGATAGGCTAGGTTAAGGCAAAGTAGGTTATGGTTGGCTAGTGTAGGTTAGAATAGAGTAGTTTCGGCTAGGCTAGGCTAGAGTATGTTAGGCTACACCACAGTAGGCTAGGGAAGAGTAGGTTAGGTTATGCTAGGCTAGGCTAGGCACGAGTAGGTTAGGATAGGCTAGAGTACGTTAAGTTAGGCTAGGCTAGGCTAGGCAAGAGTAGGTCATGCTAGGTGAGAGTAGGCTAGGCTAGAGTGGGCTAGGTTAGAGTAGGTGAGAGTATTCTAGGCTAGAGTAGGCTCGGCTAAGGAAGAGTAGTGTAAGCTAAGGTTAGGCTAGAGTCGGCTAGGGTAAGGTAGGGTAGGCTACAGTAGAGTAGGTTGGGCTAGGTTAGGCTAGAGTAGGCTATGCAAGACTAGGTTAGGCTAGAATTCGCTTGACTAGTGTAGACTAGGTTAGGCTAAGGTAAGCTAGGCTAGCGTAGGCTAAAGTAGGTTAGGGTAGAGTATGCTAGGCAAGGTTAGGCTAGAGTAGGCTAGGCTAGAGTAGGGTAGAGTATGCTAGGCTAGGTTAGGCTAGAGTAGGGTAGGTTATTGTAGGGTAGAGTAGGCTAGGGTGGGTTAGTCTATAGTAGTGTAGGATGTGCTATAGTAGGGTAGGGTAGGTTAGTCTAGAGTAGTCTAGGATGGCTAAGTAGGGTAGGCTAATCAGGCTAGATAGGCTAGGCTATAGTAGGTTAGGGTAGGCTAGGCTACGCTAGGCTAGGCTATAGTAGTTTAGGCTAGGCTAGGCTAGTGTAAGTTAGGTTATGTGTAACTTTTGTAGTTACACATTTTTTTGTTTTATAAATATACTCCTACCTGCTCGAGGTATCCAAGTTTCAACAGATCTTACCTAGTTCCCAACCTATGCCAATGAGTGGCTTCGATGTGAATTCCATCGTTGATTTTCCAATTCTCATGGGC
This sequence comes from Pinus taeda, assembly GCA_000404065.3. NCBI lineage: Eukaryota > Viridiplantae > Streptophyta > Pinopsida > Pinales > Pinaceae > Pinus > Pinus taeda. The sequence continues at coordinate 27,577 of APFE031438908.1, read as the reverse complement.
TCATTGAAAATTTGTTTGATTTTCAAGGTAATGATGGATTTAGGATCAACAGACTCATCAACAAGTTAATGAAGTAGGAAAAAGTTGAAGGTGGTGAATGGCGGCAATTTGAAAAAGGTAAGAATGATATTGGAGGAGTGAAATCAGTTGGCTGAAAGGACTGCAATTCAAACCAGAAGGAAAATAACATTGTCGAAAAAAAAGAAAGGAAAAGACGGAAATGTAACTAAACTAATAGCAAAAATAAAATGAATTATAACCTATTCAGGAGGTAACCACCATGTGGTGGCTACTGGAAGTATCTCTTCGGATGTTGGCCATTAACCGGGAGTTTTTCAGTTTCTCCCTGTAAAGTTTTGAACCTGTAAGTTCCTTGACCAATTTTTTCCACAACTTGGAATGGGCCCAACCATAAGTGTTGGAATTTCATGTGTTTACCTTTCGGCTCATTCAACTTGTCCCATTTCAGGACTCGATCTCCTACTTGGTAATCTTTATCTCCTGCCAGATGGCGATCAAACCACCTCTTCACAATCATTTGGTGATTTCTGAATTTACTTTTTGTTTTATCTCTCAATTCCTCCAATCTCACCAATTGGTTGATCCTTTCTTGAAGCAAGGCTTAAGGGGTTCCTCAAGAAGCTTGTGAGAGCTACATAGAAGGAAGGGTAAATTTTGGAGGCAAGATGGCTTCTTGTCCATAGATGAGGAAGTATGGGGAGTTTCCTAAGGCTACTTTTGGGGTGACCCTATTGGCCCAAAGGGCATTTGTTAGAGTGTTTTGTTAGTTCCTCTGGTTGTTAGTGAAATATTTATGAATTATGCATATGAGGTTCTTGTTTGAGGACTCTGCAACTCCATTTCCCTGGGGGTAATATTTCGATGCATACCTTATGTGAATTTATTTATCAATAGAAAATTCAGTCAATTTTAGTGATGAAAGTAAGAAGCATTATCAAATTGACAGCGTCAAGAATGCCATACTTGTTGATAATGAATTTCTCAATAAATGATATTACCTCATCTTCATTCACCTTCCTAAGTGGGATGGCTTCGGTCCATCTGGTGAAGTAGTTGGTTGTTGTGAGTATATACTTATGCTATTGTGAAGATTTTGGAGTGATCTCACCTATGACGTCTAGGCCCCATTGTTGGAATGGATGATAAAGCATAACAGGCCTCAAGGGAATAACTAGCTTTCCTCTTGTCCTGCGGCGGTTTGACACACCTTGCATTTCTGAGCGTAGGCATGTGCATCTCTAAACACTGTGGGCCAATAATATCGAGCTCTTAAAATTTTGTGAGCATTGGTCTCTCTGTCGTAGTGACCACCTGTTGGGTTGTCATGCATTTCTATCAAGACATGGCAGAATCATCGTTTTCCAAACACCTCAGCTAGATTCCATCATAATTTTTTATGTATAATGTGTCATTGTCCAAGTGATACTTATTAGATTTCAATCTGAGTGCTCTCCTCTGTGATGCATCCATGTGTTCAGGACATGACCATCGTGTAAGATAAAAGCGGATGTCGTAATACCACGACTCAGTATCCAAAAGGGCTTCTGAAGTTTTATGCTCACACATTAGCGCTTCATTAATCCATAGGGGCTCCTCCCTAAATTCCACTTGTGCATTCTGTAGGTTCTGCGCTTCTAGTTCTTTGGATTCCCCTTCTCTATTCGCCAAGGCTTTTGCTACTAGTCTGCATAATCCCTGCCCTTGAACTATCTTTGTCGTCTTAATCTCGAGGTTGAAATTCTTGAAGTGTGGTTATCTAGTTTCCTCTCCATTCACCCATTTCTTTCTGCATGAAGATGGCTCTTACAGCAGGATGGGGAAGAATCACTTTATTCCCGACCTTTAATAAATAAGGGTGGAAATGTTTTATGGCCTTAAAACTGCAAATCCTTGTTTTTCCACTTCTGGGTAGTTTAGTTCTACTCCTTGGAGATTAGAGCTCATATAGGAAATGGGGACTTCGTTTCCCTTGACATTTTTTTGAGTGAGGATTGCAGTATATGAAAGATTAGAAGTAGAAGTGTACAAGAATAATTCCATGCTGAAATTGGTGTTGACCAATGTAGGAGCTTCTGCTATGGCTTCCTTGATTCGCTGAAATGGTTTCTTAGCTTCATCACTCCACTTATACAGAATGTCCTTTTTCATCATTAGCTACATGGGGCACATTATTTTTGTGAACCTTGAAACAAATTTTCTAATGAAATTAATCTTCCGGAAGAAATATTGCATTGCCCTTTTATTTGCAGGGGGTTGTATTCTCATGATGGTATTTACTCTTTCAGGATCAATAAGAATCCCTTTTTTAGAGAGGATATGACCGAGTAGTTTCCCTTCTTTGACTGCAAAGATGCTCTTCTTGGGATTCAATGATATTCCATACCTTTGGCATGTTTTGAAAATTTGTTTCAGGTGATACATATGATCCCTTTTGTGATATGAATACACAGTGATGTCATCCATGTAAACCACTATTGATCTTTTAATCAACCCTCAGAAGGCTATGTCCATAGCTCTCTGTAATGTGGCGCTCGCATTAATAGGTCCAAAAGGCATTTTACGATATGCGTAGGTGCCTCGTTTAGTGTTGAAGGTTTTCTTAAGCTGATCCCCATTAGATACCAACACTTGATTATATCCTAAAAACCCATCTGATAGGGACAACATTTCATACCCAGAAATGCACTAAATAATGTGTTCATAGAAGGGACAAGATAGTTATCCTTTTGTGATGCTTTGTTTAGGTTTCTGAAATTGATACACAGCTTGATATCTCCATTTATCTTTCTTACTGCATGAGATTGGCTATCGAACAAGTGTTTCTGACCGGAAAGATGATTTTAGCATCCAACATTGTTTTTAATTCTTTCTTCACCAACGGTTCCAGGCTTGGGTGCATCTTGCGAAGATTTTGTTGGTAGTGCTTAGCCTCCTTTTCCAAAGGAATTACATGCTGCATAACTCTGGTATCAAAGGTTTTTAAGTCACCATATGTTCATGCAAAGACATCCATGTATTCTTTAAATAGCTTGACAATGCAGCCTTCTCTTGTGGAGAGCAATCAAGCCCAAATTGACATTTTTTGGGACTTCTTTGGTTCCAAGGTTGACTGATTCATACTTAATGGATGAGCTATGTGTTTTGTAGCTGGTCAATCTTTTGAGTTTATCATGCAAGTCATACAAGTGCTCCATCTTAACAACTGACTTGGGAATCATATTGGACTAATCCTTTTCCTCATCTTGCCTCTCATTCATAAGCCTGTTGTGCTCCTTTTCATCAATGATTGCATAATATCTTCTCATAGTGGAAGAACTCAAGGATAGGAATGGATGGTATGAAAATCAATTCAACATAACATTTATTCTTCATTAATCTAAAATTAGGGAAACGTTTTGCAGCCATACGAGCCATCAGATCGACATCTTGGTTTTGTCCGAGAGGTTTGTATGTGATATCAAAAGCATCAAAACTGTCAATTAAGTTCCATACGTAATGTTGGTACCTTACCAGGTGTGGCTAATTGTAGTGTATCCTCTTCCTTATCTGGTCCACAATTATCTACAACTCACCAAAAACTTTAAGATTTTTTACCTTCATGTCAATGGCCTTTTTCATGCCTTGCGAAATCCTTTGTATTCTGCTGTGTTGTTGGTGCACATGCACTCCAACTGGTTGGACATCAGATGTTGGTTCCCTTGTGGATCAACAAGAATGCTCCCAGCACCTACACCTTCAAGGCAGTTAGAGACATCAAAATAGAGTGTCCAAAATATATAGTCTAGTGTTACATCAATTGAATTGCTTCCTACGAAACTAGTTCTATCATCTACTATATTACAGGGTGGTTCATCAGTTGGACTACAGGGGAGAGCTTCCAACTGTGTGTTTATTGCGATTTCTTCAATTTTTTCTGCATGGAATTCTCCAAAACAGGTTTCTTTGACACAAACATTGAAACTATAATTCCCAAGGATAGAGTTGGTAAAGATTACAAGTTCATTGGGACTGTTTAGATCCATGACTACATACTTCATGTATCTTTCTCAATCAACTCTCAGCATATCACCCTTCCCCTTTTGAGGAAGAAAGAGATGGGACCAATCAGTTGAGAAATATCTGTTTTGCTTACCAGTCCCTACTAAGCAGCATTCCATAAGCCTCGGGTATATCAACTACCACTATATCAATAACTTGTGTGTATTGTGGTTTAGTAGTCATCCAAATCAATACATCTTTCAATTCCCCAATTACTTTCACATTTGTCTTGTCTAATTGTATGATTTGAGTTCAAGTTTTCTCAGGTATCACATGAAGTCTTTTAGCAATAGCGTAAGGCATCACAGTGGACGAGGCACCTGAGTCTACCAAGCAATTGTGTATGTTCATGTTGAAGATTTCAAATGTGATAAGGAAAGGGGGAGTCATGGATTTTGATTTCCTTCCTATCATGGTCGGACTGACATCTTGGGGGGTTTGATTCATTTTTGACAAAGTTGCTTCCATGGCTTGTGGCTTTTGGGATGTACTGGAGGTACTAATGGGTCTAGATGTCGACTTCTTGGTTTGGCTTCTTGGGATGGTGGGCGTTTTGCAGTTCCGCTCATTCATAGCTTTCAAGAGCAAATCTCTTTGTTGCGTTACTTTTTCCAAATAATGTGATATTAGCCCTAGATTTCTTAAGATCATACATAATGTTGTACTCAATGTTATAAATAGGGTACGATAGAGTAAACATACTGGTTTTTCGGTTCTTAGGTGGGGGTTTACCATTTTGAGTCGCCTTCATTGCATTGAGAGATGTATTCTCTTTCTCTAGATAGTTTGCAACAGTATTTTTGGACTCACTACTAGGTATACCCTTCTCGTCATGGACTTTGGGAGTGGATGCCTTCACAGGGCGAACCTCTTTCTTGGTCTATTCTACAAGCTTCATCACACTCGCAAGTGGCCCCTTACTTCGTGTGTGGATTTCATTAGTGTCGATTTCTGCCATACTATCTCCTTGGTCATCATCGTTCTGATTTGTATAGAAATCCAACGGTACGTTGATTTGAGATTCTTCGTCCAAGGGCTCTTCTACTTGGTATTTTTCCTCATTTTCCTTTTATGGCTCGATCTCCACTATGGGTTCTTCGTTGTTAAGGAGCTCCACTATAGGTTCTGGCTCGAGCTCCACTATAGGTTCTTCCATATTTAAATTCCCTTCATTGGGTCGAGCAAGTAGTGCAAGTGGACCATGACCACCTTCTGTCTTCTTACGATAGAAAGGTTTGAAATATTTTCTATTGTTATACTCTCCTCCACTCCCACTTGTACTCTGTCCAGAATTCCTTTTCATATTGAGGATTGTGTTTGTCAACTACTTAATGATACGATGCAAACCTTCTATATCTATGGTATCCTTTTCTTTGATTTAAGCCGCTTTGTTATCACTCCCAGTATTCTTCTTGGATGCTTGAGAGGCTTTCCTTTGTTCAGTTGTATGATGACATGCTGTGAGACTGATCATTTCATTCTTGACTTTTGCTGCTTCATTGATAGCACCCTGTAAGGTTTGTGCGTTACTCCTTTCGACCCACATCGTAGTAGGTACAGGGAGAGCAGTGATGTAGAGTTCCATGAGCACCTCCTTGGTTGGTCTAGCATTAGGCGGGATTATGTTGAACAAGGTGTTGAACTGGATGTTAAAATCCTTGAACTTTTCCTTGGTTTCCATTTTTAAATGGGATAGTTCTAGAACTAAGGCTACAGGGGTTTTGTCATTTCCATACTTGTCTAAAAAGGCTTGTTGAAAGGCAGCCCACGAGGTGATTGATCCCATTCTCAAGCTAAAGTACCATGTGGAGGCCGCACTAATCAGAGTAAAAGGGAATAGGTGACATACTATATCTTCATTGGCTACCCCCAACATGTGCATGATTAGGTTAGTGTAGGCTAGAGTAGGTTAGGCTAGGCTACGGTAGAGTAGGTTAGGCTAGACTAGAGTAGGTTAGGATAGAGTAGGCTAGGTTAGGCTAGGCTACAATAGAGTAGGCTAGGGTAGTATAGGATAGAGTAGGCCAAGCTAGAGTAGGCTAGGCTAGAGTAGGCTAGGCTAGCCTAGAGTAGCCTAGAATATGCTAGGCTAGAGTTGGTTAGGATATTGTAGGCTACACTAGTCTAGGCTAGAGTAGGCTACACTAGCCTAGGCTAAAGTAACCTAGAGTAGGCTATGTTATAGTAGGCTAGAGCAAACTAGGCTAGGCTACACTAATCTAGGGTACTAGGATAGGCTAGGTTAAGCCAAAGTAGGCTATGGTTGGCTTGGGTAGGCTAGAATAGAGTAGTTTTAGCTAGGCTAGGATAAGCCACCATAGGCTAGGCTAAGCTAGGGTAGAGTAGGTCAGGGTAGGCAAGGCTAGGCTAGAGTAGGTTATGCTACACCACACTAGGCTAGGGAAGAGTAGGTTAGCTTACGCTAGGCTAGGCTAGGCATGAGTGGGTTAGGATAGGCTATAGTAGGTTACATTAGGCTAGGGTAGGGTAGGCAAGAGTAGGTGATGCTAGGCGAGAGTAGGTTAGGCTAGGTTAGGCTAGAGTAGGTGAGAGTATTCTAGGCTAGAGTAGGCTCGGTTAGGGATGAGTAGGCTAGGCTATGGTATGATAGGCTAGAGCAACTAGGCTATGCTAGAATAAGTTAGGCTAGGCTAGGCAAGGCTAGTGTAAGTTAGGGTAGAGTAGGTTGGGCAAGGCTAGGCTAGAGTAGGTTAGGGAAAAGTAGGTTAGGTTATGTTATATTAGGCTAGGATAGAGTAGATTAGGCTAGAGTCGGCTAGGGTAAGCTAGGATAGGCTATGCTAGAGTAGGTTGGGCTAGGTTAGGCTAAAGTAGGCAAGGCTAGAGTAGGCTAAAGTAGGCTAGGGTAGAGTAGGCTAGGCAAGGTTAGGATACAGTAGACTAGGCTAGAGTAGGGTAGAGTAGGCTAGGCTAGGCTATGCTAGAGTAGGGTAGAGTGGGGTAGGTTATTCTAGGCTACAATAGGGTAGAATATGTTAGTTTAGAGTATTTTAGGCTATGCTAGGGTAGGGTAGGCTATGCTAGGCTAGAGTAGGCTATGCAAAGCTAAGCCAATGTAGGTTATATAAGGCTACGATAGGATAGGCTATAGTAGGTTAGGCTAGGCTAGGCTCGGCTAGAGTAGGGTAGGCTATGCTAGAGTAATCTAGTCTTGGCCATGCTAGGCTATGATAGTTAAGAGTAGGCTAGGCTAGGCTATAGTAGGCGAGGCTAGGCTAGGCTAGAGGAAGTTAGGCTATGCTATGCTAGGCAAAAGTAGGCTATGCTAGGCTAGGATATGCTACAATAGGCAAGGGTAGGCTAGACTAGGTTAGGCTGGGCTAGAGTAGGCTAGGCTATGGTAGGCTAGGGTATAGTAGTTTAGGTTAGGCTAGGTTATCTTAGCGTAGGCTAGGCTGGGCTAAAGTAGGTCAGACTTGGCTAGGCTAGGCCATAGTAGGTTAGGATATGCTAGAGTAGGTTAGTCTAGGCAAGGCTAACCTAGAGTAAGTTAGGTTAGGGTTGGCTAGGCTAGCATAGTATAGGGTAGGGTAGGTCAAGCTAACTAGGTTAGAGTGTGTTACGTTAGGCTAGTCTAGGCTAGGTTGTAGTAGGCAATGTTAGAGTATTATAGGCCATGGTACGTTAGAGTAGTCTAGGCTATACTAAAGTGGTCTAAGGTAGGCTAGAGTAAGCTATGCTAGCTAGGTTAGGCTAGAGTAAACTAGGCTAGCTAGGTTAGGCTCGAGTAGACTAGGCTACAATAGTCTAGGCTAGCATAGAGCATGATAGGTTATGCTAGGCTAGAGTAGGTTATGCGAGGCTGCAGTGGGTTAGGTTATGCTCAACTAGAGTAGGTTAGGTTAAACTAAAGTATAACATTATAGGCTATGCTAGAGTATGTTAGGCTAGACAAGGCTGGACTAGACTAGGCTAGGCTAGGTTGTAGTACCAGATAGAGTAATCAAAGGTAGGGTATGGTAGGGTAAAGTAGGCTAGGATATAGGCTATAATAGGTTATGTTAGGTTATGTTAGGCTATAATAGGCTATAATAGTGTACAATAGGATAAAGTAGTCTAGGCTAGGCTCGATTAGGCTAGGATGGGCTTTACTAAGCTATAGTAGGCTAGGATAGATTAGGGTAGAGCTAGGGGTTAATAAACACTTGAATGAAAGTCAAAAAACACTTTTTAAAATGTTATAAATGATTCGTATTTAGGGTTTGGAGTTTAGGGTTCATGTTTTCGGATTTAGGGTTTATAAGGATTTACTAAATTCCTTTAATAAACAGTTAAATAAAAGTTAAAACTCTTTTTAAAATGTTATAAAATGCTTAGGGTTTAGGGTTTGGGGTTTAGGGTTTAAGGTTTAGGGTTTATAAGGGTTCAGTAAATTATTTTAATAAACACTTAAACTTTTTAAAATGTTATTAAATGCTTGGAGTTAATGATTTAAGGTTTAGGGTTTAGGGTTTCAGGTTTGGGGTTTAGAGTTTTGGGTTTCGTGTCTAGGGTTTATAATGCTTTAGTAAATTATTTTAATAAACACTGTAATAAAAGTTACAAAATGATTTTTGAAATGTTATAAAATGATTAGGGTTTAGGGTTTAGGGTGGTTTGGCATTTAGGGTTTATGGTTTATAAGACTTTAGTAAATGGTTTTAATCAAGGCTTGAATAAATTTGCAAAATTCTTTTTAAAATGATATAAAATGTTTAGGGTTTAGTGTTTAGGGTTTAGCCTTTGGGATTTTGGGTTTAGTGTTTAGGGTTTGGCCTCTGGGATTTAGGGTCTAGGGTTTAGAATACCTTAGTAAATTCTTTTAATAAAGGCTTAAATGAAAGATCCACAATGCTTTTTAAACTATTATAAAATGCATCTTTTAGGGTTTTGGGTTTCGATTTTGGGTTTTAGGTTTAGGGTTTAGGGTTTAGGTTTTAGGGTTTATAACACTTTAGTAAATTCTTTTAATGAACACATAATTAAAAGTTACAAAATGGTTTTTAAAATTTTATAAAATGCTTAGGATTTAGGGTTTAGGGTTTAGAGTTTAGGGTTTGGGTTTTGGGGTTTAGAGTTTATTGTTAGGGTTTATAACACTTGAGTAAATGCTTTTAATAAACATTTAAATAAAATTTACGGACTGCTTTTTAAAGTGTTATAAAATTCTTAGTATTTATGGTTTAGAGTTAAGGGTTTGAGGTTTAGGGTTTAGGGTTTTGAATTTAGGTTTTATACCACTTTCATAACAAATTTAATGCACTTAAATAAAATTTACAAAGCACTTCTTAAAATGTTATAAAATGCTTAGCATTTACGGTTTAGGGTTTAGGGTTTGGGGTTTAGGGTGTACGGTTTAGGGTTTGGAGTTTAGGGTTTAGGGTAGGGTGTGTAAGGTTTATAAAATGCTTAGGTTTTAGGGTTTATGGTTTTAGGTTTAGTTTTTAAGGTTTATAACACTTTAGTAAATGATTTTAATAAACACTTAAATAAAAGTTACAAAACACTTTTTAAAATTTTATAAAACGATTAGGGTATATGGTTTAGGCTGTAGGGTTTAGGGTTTAGGGTTTAGGGTTTATGGTTTATAACACTTTAGTAAATTCTTTTAATAAACACTTAAATAAAAGTTACAAAACCATTTTTAAAATGCTATAAAATGTTGAGGGTTAGGGTTTGGGTTTTAGGGTTTAGGGTTTAGGGTTTACAGTTTGGGGTTTAGGGATTATAACACTTTAGTTAATTGTTTTAATAAACATTTAAATAGAGGTTGCAAAATACTTTTTAAAATGTTATAAAATACTTAGGGTTTAGGGTTTAGGGTTAGGGCTTTATGGTTTAGAGTTTAGGGTTTACGGTTTATAACACTTTAGTAAATGTTTTTAGTAAACACTTAAATAAAGGTTACTAAACATTTTTAAAATTGTTATAAAATGCTTATGGTTTAGGGTAAGGAATTTAGGGTTTATGATTTAGGGTTTGGGGTTCAGGGTTTATGGTTTAGTGTTCAGCATTTGAGGTTTAGGCTTTAGGGATTAGGGTTTACGGTTTAGGGTTTATAGCACTTTATAAAATGCTTAGTGTTTAAGTTTTGAGATTTTTGGTTTAGGGTTTATGGTTTCGGGTTTGGGGTTTAGGGTTAAGGGTTTAGGGTTTTGGGTTTAAGGTGTTGGGATGAACCACCCCACCTTAAGGGGGTATCCGCTGCTACATATTACACATAATGCATTCATCCCATGGGGCCTCGAGGAGTTATGAATTAAAATAAATAAAAGGAAAAGGGTTATGAAGAAGGTTGGGAAAACAAAGATCGGTGTATCTCATATACCATAATTTTCTTCCTCCTACACTCACATACCCATGTGTGGTCTTCCCTTATTATATTTACACGTAAAATTCTTACGGTTTATGGTTTAGGGATTAGGGTTTGGGTTTAGGGTTTATAACATTTTACTAAATTATGTTAATAAGAACTTAAATAAAAGTTACAAATAGTTTTTAAATTGTTATAAAATTCTTAGGCTTTAGCATTTAGGGTTTAGGTTTTATAACACTTTATTAAATGTTTTTAATATACACTTAAATAAATGTTATACTCTTTAAAATGTTATAAATTAATTAGGGTTTAGGTTATAGATTTTAGGTTTTAGGGATTAGGGTTTAAAGTTTATAACGCTTTAGTAAATTCTTTTAGTAAACATGGAAAAAAAGTTACAAAACACTTTTTAAAATGTTATGAAATGCTTAGGGTTTAGGTTTTAGGGTATAAGGTATAGGGTTTAGGGTTTGGGGTTTAGGGTTAGGGTTTATTGTTTATACAACTTTAGTAAATTGTTTTAATAAACACTTAAATAAAAGTTAGAAAATGCTTTTTGAAATGTTATAAAAGGCTTAGTATTTAGCATTTAGGGTTTAGGTTTTTCGGTTTATGGTTTAGTTTTTATGGTTTAGGGTTTATAACACCTTAGTAAATTATTTTGATAAAGAATTAATTAAAAGTTACAAAACTCTTTTTAGAATTCTATAAAATTCTTAGAGTTAGGGTTTATAAGACTTTAGTAAATTGTTATAATACACACTTAAATAAAAATTAAAAAACACTTTTTTAAATGTTAAAAATTACTTAGGGTTTAGGGCTAAGAGTGTAGGGTTTATAACACTTTAGTAAATTCTTTTAATAAACACTTAAAAAAAGTTACAAAGCAATTTCTAAAATGCTATAAAATTCTTAGTGTTTAGGGTTTACTGTGTGGGATTTAGGGTTTTAGGTTTAAGGTTTAGGTTTAGGGTTTATGGTTTAGGGTTTATGGTTTAGGATTTATAACACTAATGTTACAAAACTCTTTTTTAAATATTAGAAAAAAAATAGCGTTTAGGGTTTAGGGATTAGGGTTTATGATTTATGGTTTAGGGTTTAGGATTTATAACACTTTGGTAAATTCTTTTAATAAACACTTAAATAGAGGTTTAAAATTATTTTTTAAATTTTATAAAATTATTAGGGTTTAGGTTTTAGGGTTTGGGGGTTTTGGGTTTAGGGTTTCACATTTATGGTTTAATTTTTATAACACTTAGTAAATTCTTTTAATAAACACTTAAATAAAAGTTACAAAACACTTTTTAAGATGTTGTAAAATGCTTAGGGTTTAGGTTTTAGGGTTTATAACGCTTTAGTAAATTCTTTTAATAAACACCTAAATAAAATTTAGAAAGTGCATTTTAAAATGTTATAAAATATGTAGGGTTTAGCTTTTAGGGTTTCAAGTGTAGTGTTTGGGGTTTATGGTTTAGGTTATATAACATTTTAGTAAATTATTTAATAAACACTTAAATAAAAGCTACAAAACAATTTTTAAAATGTTATAAAATGATTAAGTTTTAGGGTATAGGGTTATGGTTTGGGGCTTACGATTAGGGGTTAGGTTTTGGGGTTTATAACAATTTAGTAAATTATTTTAATAAAAAGTTAAATAAAATTCACAAAACATTTTTCAAAATGTTATAAAATACTTAGGTTTTAGGGTTTAGGGTTTTGGTTTATAACACTTTAGAAAATTCTTTTAATAAACACTTAAATGAAAGTTCAAAATGGTTTTTAAAATGTTATAAAATGATTAGTATTTAGGGTTTGGGGTTTGTGGTTTCGGGTTTAGGGATTAGGGTTCATGTTTTAGGAATTAGGGTTTATAAGGATTTAGTTGATTCTTTTAATAAACACTTAAATAAAAGTTATAGAACTTTTTTTGAAATGTTATGAAATGCTTAGGGTTTAGTGTTTGGGGTTTAGGGTTTGGGGTTTAGGGTTTAACGGGTTAAGTAGATGATTTTAATAAACACTTAAACAAAATCTACAAAACAATTTTTAAAATGTTATAAAATGGTTAGCGTTTAGCTTTTGGGGTTTAGGGTTTAGGGTTTAGCGTTTGGGGTTTGTTGTTTAGGGTTTAGGGTTTAGCTTTTGGGGTTTAGGGTTTAGGGTTTTGTATTTATGGTATAGGGTTTATAACACTTTAGTAAATTCTTTTAATAAACAATTAAATAAAAGTTACAAAATTCTTCTTAAACTATTATAAAATTTTTAGGGTTTATGGTTTAGGGTTAGGGATTGCGGTTTAGGGTTTAGGGGTTCGGTTTTGGTTTATAGGTTTTAGGGTGTATGGTTTAAGGTTTATAACAATTTAGTAAATTCTTTTAATAAACACTTAAATAAAAGTTGCAAAACGCTTTTAAAAATGTTATAAAATGCCTAGGGTTTAGGGTTTAGGGTTTATGGTTTCGAGTTTAGGGTTTAGGGTTTATAAAAATATATTAAGTGCTTTTAATAAACACTTAAAAAAGGTTATAAAACACTTTTTGAAATTTTATTAAAGGATTAGGGTTTAGGGTTTAGGGTTTAGGTTTTATAACACCTTAGTAAATTCTTTTAATAAACACTTAAATAAAAGTTACAAAATAATTTTTAATAGTTCATAAAATGCTAAGGTTTTAGGGTTTAGGGTTTATAACACTTTAGTAAATTATTTTAATAAACACTTAAATAAAAGTTACAAAACTGTTGTTAAAATGTTATAAAATACTTAGGGTTTGGGCTTTAGGGCTATAACACTTTATTAAATTATTTTAATAAACACTTAAAAAAGTTTCAAAAAAATATTTTAAAATCTTATAAAATTCTTAGTATTTAGGGATAGGGTTTAGGGTTTAGGGTTTGGGATTTATAACACTTTGATAAATTATTTTAATAAGAACATAAAAAAATGTTACAAAACATTTGTTAAAATGTTATAAAATGCTTGGGCTTTAAGGTTTAGGATTCAAAATTCTATAAAATGCTCATGGTTTAGGGTTTAGGTTTTATAACACTTTAGTAAATTCTTTTAATAAACACTTCAAAAAAAGTAAGAAAATGCTTGTTAAAATGTTATAAAATACTTAGGGTTTAGAGTTTAGGCTTTAGGCTTTAGGGTTTTGGGTTTAAAATGTTATAAAATCCTTATGGTTTAGGATTTATCATTTACAACATTTTAGTAATTGCTTTTAATAAACACTTCAAGAAAAGTTACAAAAAGCTTGTGAAAATGTCATTGAATGCTTAGCGTTTAGGTTTAGGGTTTAAAATGTTATAAAATGCTGAAGGATTGGGGTTTAGGGTTCACAATGCTTTAGTTAATTCTTTTTATAAACACTTAAAAAAAGTTACAAAACACTTTTTAAAATCTTATAAAATGCTTAGTGTTTAGGGTTTAGGGTTTAGGTCTTATAACACTTCAATAAATTCTTTTAATAAACAGTTAAAAAAAGGTTACGAACCACTTTTTAAAATGTATGCGTAGGGTTTAGGTTTTAAAATGTTATAAAATGCTTAGGGTTTAGAGTTAGGTTTTAGGGTTTAAATAAAAACTTTAGTAAATCCTTCTAATCATCACTTAGGAAAAAGTTACAAAAGACTTGCAAAAAATTTATAAAATTCTTAGGGTTTAGGTTTGAGGGACACTTTAGTAAATTCTTTTAATAAACACTTTAAAAAAAGTTACAAAACTCTTGTTAAAATTTTATAAAATTCCTAGGGTGTAGGTTTTAGGGTTTAGGGTTTATAACACTTTAGTAAATTCTTTTAATAAACACTTAAAAGAAGTTACAAAACACTTATTAAAATGTTATACAATGTTTTTAGAATGTTACACAAAGCTTGCTAAATTGTCATAAAATGCTTAGGGTTTAGGGTTTATAACAGTTTAGTAAATTCTTTAAATAAAAATTTAAAAAGTTACAAACGCTTGTTAAAATGTTATAAAATACTTAGGGTTTGGGGTTTAGAATGTTATAATGTTCTTTTGGTTTAGGGTTTAGTGTTTAGGTTGGGGGTGTGGGTATTAGGGTTTATGGTTTATGGTTTATAATTCTTTAATAAATTCTTTTAATAAACACTTATAAAAAGTTAAAAAACGGTTTTTAGGGTTTAGGGTTTTTTTGGGGTTTTAGGGTTTAGGGTTTTTTAGGGTTTAGGGTTTTTTAGGGTTTAGGGTTTTTTAGGGTTTAGGGTTTGGGGTTTAAGGTTAAGGGTTTAGGGATTAGGGGTTTAGGGTTTATAGCTGTTTAGTAAATGGTTTTAGTAAACACTTAAATAAAAGTTACAAAACACTTTTTAGAATGTTATAGAATACTCAAGGTGGGGACACGGTGACACATTAGCAATTTGTGGATGACACTATGCTTCATGGCACACCCACTGTCAAGGAAGCCAAAGCATTCAAATAGATTCTGAGTGAGTTTTCTAGGCAACAGGCACAGAGGTAAGTGTCACTAAATCAAAGATTTTCTTTTTCAATACAGATATTTCAATTCAAAGAAATCTTTCGAGAATTTTGGGCTTTCAAAGGGAGTCACTGCCTATGAAGTACCTGGGAGCCCTCTCACTAACAAACCAGTTCACAAGGATATCTGGGAGCCTGTTCTTAATAAGCTAAAAGATAAGATCAGCAAATGGACAAACAGAGCACCAAATCTAGCAGGGAGACTGATTCTTACTAAGGTTGTCCTCCAAAGTATCCCTATCTATATGCTACTACCATTCCGGCACCAACTAGTGTAGTGACCAATATAAGAAACATTAAGAGAGACTTTCTCTGGGGGAAAGGTGAAGAAGAGAAGAAATGGCCCTTGTGGCATGGGACAGAGTATGCAAACCTAAGTCCCATGGTGGCTTGGGTCTTCATGACCTAGGAATTCTGAATAGAGTTCTTGGTGGCAAAGTCTGGTGGGGATGGCTGAAAGAAATACAAGCCCCTTTGGCAAACCTTTGGAAGCACAATATGCTAGTGAATGGAAGGAGGAAAAGCTAATCAGAATGATAGGACGAATTAAAGGTTCTGCAATTTGGAACAGGGCATGGGAAAACAGGGCTCTTGTCCAAAACCATAGTTTTTGGGAGATTAGAAATGGGAATCTGGCTTGGTTTTGGGAGGACAATTGGCAGTAGGAGGACAATCTCCGAAGTGAAGAATTAGCAAACATTCACACCGATACCATCATCATAGGACTAAGGTGGGTAAGTGACTATTGGGACCAATTAATGACCGATGGGAATGGAGAACTTGGAAACTTCCATAATACAGTGGAATGATCATGCTACATGATCAAGCTATAGCCCTTCAAGGGCTTTAATATGGGGAATAAGTAAGACAGGTCTCTTCAACCTAAAGGAAGCCAAAAGAATAGATGCAGGGCTTAGCTTTCCAAACACTGATAAGACATGGAAAGAAATCTGGGAAAATCCTCATTGGATGAAAGTAAAACTGTTCAAGTGGTTGGTTCAATAGGGAAAGATTCTGACATGGGATAACTTAAGAAAAAGAGGCTTTGTTGCCCCCTCAATATGTCACCTATGTAGACAACAAGAATAAACGACAAATCATCTACTGAATAGATGCACATTCACTTCTATACTTTGGAATTGGGTTGGGGAAGTCTTTCATCAGATAGACATAAATGTTAATGACATCACTACTATATTAAAGAATTGGCGGAAAAACTTTTCAGACAATAAGATCATTAACTTTTCCTAGATGTTAACACTAGGATTCATAATCTGGAATGTTTGGAAGGAGTGCAACAAAACTATTTTGAAGGAGAAAATGAGTCTGGTGAGCAACCTCTTTAAGCTAATCCTTGAACAACTCAAAGAGACTATTCATATCCTGGGAGGTGGAGCTACTGGCAAACCCATGGGTCAAAGAGAGGCCAGAATTTTGGAGAAGTTAGAGCTCAAGGTTCATCCCCCTCAGGGTTCTATGTATATTAACAAGAAGACTCAGCAGACAAATCTTTTTGGCAACCCCCTTCTCATGGCTTTTTAAAATTCAACATAGACGAGGCTTCAAAAGGGAATGTGGGAGAAGCTGGTTATGGAGGGGTCTTGAGGGATGAGGAAGGAAGCATACAAATCATCTTCCATAGCTATCTTGGAAAAGCAACCAACAATATGGCTGAGCTCATGGCGATGGAATTTTGCCTAGAAATTCTGCTGAAGCACAAGATTCACAATGTCATCATTAAGGCTGACTCAGAATTAGTCATTAACTTAGTGAAGAGGATAAATGATGGCACTACTCTAGAGAAAATCTTTGAACACTGGCAGCTTTTGCAAGTCTACCAAAGAATCCAAGTGCACCTATGAAGGCTGAGAACGCTTAGGTTGGTGCATGTTCGTAGGGAAGCCAACAAAGTTATGGACTAGCTTGCAACTAAGGGAGTACGAAACAAGCATATCGACTTGGGTTGCTGGTGGGATGAGATAATTGATGATAGGATGAAGGGGGGATTCTTATCTAGGGCCATCACTGACCGACTGCAACATCAGGAAAATTCAAGAGACAGAATGTCTGAAACAGAGCCACATACACGGGGTCTCGTCGATCTGGATGTATTATGAAATGTTATGACAAATGTAAGGTCCTTTCTAGGAGGCAAGTCTATGTTGACCTCCTTAACCTAGGTAACAGCAAACCAGTAGTCTTAGAGGGAGGGCCGGAAGAAGGGATATTCATCTCCCTTTGGCAGGCGCAAAACTAGTTTTTCTCAATAGGAGCCGGAATCCAGTTTTTCTCGGTAGGCGAAAAACCCCCGCTTGTTTTCCGGTGATTGCTTTACTGTCCTTGGGGTGGTTTTTGGTTTATCGTATGCTCTTTAGGCTGGAAGTGGTTTTTCGCAATCGAGAGCGATTCCACTCACCACGTGACATGTTGCTTAGGGTGGGGAGGAAATACCGCCCTCATCGCGCGCTAACTATCGGTGCTTTTAGTTTGTGTGATATGATCCCTAACCATTGGATCAAGCGAGGGCATTCCACGGCCAGGATTGAACTTGCATGTTGGTGGGACTGCTACAAAGGTTATGTTTTGAGCTATTTGCATGACCTCATGGGAATCGTGTGCAAATGGTGTTTTTTGGGCGGTAAAAGTGATTGTCGGTTATGCCAAAAATGGACCTGATGTGTTTATAAATTATGGTTTATAGGGTTCATCGGGTCCGATGTGTTTGTTAAAAGGTGAGCTTGTTGGCCACTCGATATGTTTCTCAACTGCTAGATCTTTAGCTTAGGATCCAATGGTTAGTTTTGGACTGCTAGTTTGTTTTGGTGGGTTGCGTCCTTGGGCTCAATTTGTCGTCTTGCGACCATGGATTGGGGTGAGCTTGCCCTTTTGGTGAGCCCCACCACTGAGGTCGTTGTTTGTATACTATTTCTCTTTTTTAATTGAATAAGAAGGATCCGCTCTTGCCTTAGCAAAAAGAAAACACAAACATTTAAAATTCATCATAAAACATCAACCTGTAACTAATTATAGAAATTATATTAATTAAAAACAATTATAAAAAATATTGTGCATTGAATAGTGGTGCTTACAAAAATTCATGTTGAAAAAATAAGATTTTATTAAATTAAACAACAATTTAAAGATTAATAAGTTAATATACAAATTCTTCTCATTCTAAAAGTAATTCTTTTATATGATATTACATATGTGTAGAAATATTATACGCAAACAAACAACCACACGCAAACAAAAGTGCAACAAACCAATACATGGCATAAAATAAAAGCACATACATTTAAAATTCTATCATCATAAAACATGAATTTGTAAACTAATTTGTAAATTTTATGATTATTTTGTTTGTATTTATCATCATCATTAGGGCCATTTGATATATTTTTTATTTTACATTGAATGATTGTGGTTACAAAAAAAATCATGGTCATAGTCACTTGTGATGTTGTGCTTATTTGTATTGTTGAAAAGTATATATTGATTAAGAGCAATCATGAATACTTGTGATTTTAAAACATACAAAAACTGGTGATGATGCTTACAAGGAAAATCCATAACCATTGTTACTTGTGTTA
Organism: Pinus taeda; assembly: GCA_000404065.3. NCBI lineage: Eukaryota > Viridiplantae > Streptophyta > Pinopsida > Pinales > Pinaceae > Pinus > Pinus taeda. The sequence continues at coordinate 9,114 of APFE031438908.1, read as the reverse complement.
TTGTCATGATCATTTGTATCTATACAATTTATTGACTAAAAATATTTGTGAAATTTTGATTTTATATGAAATAGATAAACTCCAACCATCTTGTACCTGCTAACATGGCGAATTTTCCCTATACCAACAATGGAAACTAACCTGATCATAGATCCCAATTAGATCTTCTTTCATTTGGGATGGATAGTTCCAACGGGTTTTAAAGGATCCTATAAATTGCTATATGTGTTTAAAGATCGCTTCTTGGAGGAAGACTTCAATTAAATCAACAAAACAAAATAGCTAACCTATGTGTATCAAGTCCTATCTACACTACTTATAACTACTCTAATCTAGTCCTAACTCTCCTAATCTATCCTGCAGGGGAAAAACAAAAGGATTTTAAACATCATATATAAATCCCAATTCCAAATGAATAAATTATTGATCCACATAAGAACAATGATGTATTAAATCCTAATCGCAATCCAATTACTTATACAGGAATATACATTCCTTTCCATACAAATACCACTTGCAATTGATGTTTAATAAAGTTTGGAATCAACAACCTTTCATGAATTATCAATGCTATTGAATTACATTCAAATAACTAGGAATAACCATGAACTGCTAGTTATCAATATGCACAAAGAAAATCACATTTGTCTTTATACGAGCAACAACACACTGTTTCTAAACATATGAGAGAAAATGGAAATAAATCTGAAATGCAAGCTCCTTGTTGAACCAAAGAGTGTTCTTTATGCACAATAAATGAAAGTTGTTCTCTCCAAACAAAAATCCCTTCTCTCATCTTTGGAGGTAATACTTATGTAATCCAAAATGACTTTCGGTCTTCCCTCTGTTATTTTCAATATACAAATCAGAATACACAGATGTGGAACAATCGGTGTCACTGCTGACATGTAGAAGGTATTTCTTGTCCCTGGAGCACTTCATTTCTTGGGGAAATGAATAGGTGTTGATTAGAAGAGGATGACTATGTGTCATCTCTTGATGATGAAACCTTGGGCGATTTCACTTTCAGAATACACAGGAAACGCGTGGAACTCGACTGAAAACACCTAAGGCTACCTCTTTAAATGACACATCCACATATATGGATTCTCTGGATCCACTTATGCATCTCTTACTCCTCGGATGTAGAGAAAATTTGTATTAGCTATGATTATGGGCAATATGCCAAACATGGTTCTAAACAAAAACCTTGCATTCAACCAAAATTTCTCTTAATCACAAAATGCAGAGAAATCATGATTATTAAGACATTGAAACCATTATAACCACTATTCACATTTCCCATAATATTCATTATCATTCAAGAATCCATTTACAATGCTTCTATAGGTAGACCTGATTTTCTTTCAAAATTCAGGACGAGAACATTTTATTGAATACATAGGAAAACACAGGAAAACCTGTGGCTGGGCCGTAAGGCTCGACTTGAAAAGTTTTGGACCAAGGTCTATAATTATCACTGAGTCCACCATATCACTCCTTTGCATATTGCATAACCCCCGGGCTCTGCCGATTGTGATAAGTGATTGGGGAAAGTGGACCCAATATATATATATATATATATATACTATCGGCGGGTCTACCATATCGCATCGCAATATTTCAATAGTGGGTGAATAGGCCTTGGGTTCCATTGGAGCCCAATTGCGATATGCAATGGGGCTCTGGACCCGAAATATATATATGCTACACTTAATAGTCTCGACGGGTCCGCAATGCATGACTTTCCTTTGAAAAACCTAGACCCTAGCATATTATCGAGAAACAAAGAAAAACACGGGAAAACCACGTGGTCGAGCCGTAGGGCCGGACTTCAAATGTTATACCCCTCCCTTTATAATCATCGTTGGGTCTGATATATAATGGTGTGCCTTATATATAAGCCTCGGGACCTTGCTGATTGCGCTATGCGATGGGGAAGCAAACTCGATAACGTATATATTTTACTTTATAGTCCTGTCAGCTCCGCGATATCGCATTGGCCTTATGTATAGGATTTAACTCCTAGCGATTGTGATATGGTTTTAGACCCAATATATATGAAATATGGTTAATAATGCCATCGGGTCTTGAGTATAGCAGTGAACATCATGCCTTACTGTTGATTCCGATAGGTGAAAAGGGATGATTTATGCATGCTTTGTGAAGTATTTCTGTTGTAAAGAGTTTGATGGAAATAATGATGAGAAGGGAAGGGTAGCGAGATCATCCCGCTTCATCACCCTCTTTGATATTGTGCATGACCCCATCACGGAATATATAAATTTAATTAATTAATATGCATAGATAGATATATAGATAGATAGATAGATGGATAGATGGATAGATTAAATTTATAACTTTATTTTAAAAAATGAAATATTAACAAATAAATAAATATTTAATATTACAAATCATAATATTTTTAATTTTTTTTTATAATTATAAATAATTTTAATAACCAAATTCAAATATTTTTCAAATAACTATGTTTTTGGACCTAAAACTTAACTATAATTTTTTTATCACATGATTGAAATTGTAAATTCTATATAATTTCCTAAGTTTAAAAGTAAATTATTTGTATAATATCAGTCAATCTAAATTATATTTATCATAATAAAGAATTACTAAATATTTTAATAATGTAAAATTATTTTAGAAATAATTATTCTTAGTTTATTATTGAATTTTGGTAAAATAGACCAAAATGCCAAAGTGCTTTTGCTTAGGTAGATTTAAGTACCTTTGTGTCCTGGAATGGATGTAAATCTATTTGTGAGTTATTTTAAGGGTATATTAATTACTTATTAGTTTGAAGGGACGGGGATTACAATAGGTGTCTCTCCCATTTTATATTTGTCGAATTTTAATTCCCTATCTTTCCTCGAATGGGTGTAAATCAACTTTTGAGTTATTATAGTGTACACTAATTACTCATTAATTTGAAGGGATGGGCATCACTATATGTGTCTCTCCCATTTTATATTCACTATATGTGTCTCTCCCATTATATATTAATTATAAATTCTAATTATTTATTTTTCTAAACCACAAAGCAATGTCTATTTATGTTGGCCCATTAAATATTTTCTCAATTTGTTGTTGTTGTTCTCTATGAAAACTCTTTCCAGTTATATTTGAGGATCTTTATCTAGATTTTGAGGAGCCTTTGTTGAAACTGGGAATGCATGCTTTGTTGGATTTTCTTCAATATCAAGCTGGGGATGCTCTGTATTGGAGGATCTTCTGCTGGATTTCGAGGACTGTTTGTTCGATCAAGCGATTATTTTAGGGGCTGCTCTGTTCAATTTTCTTCCATATCAAACGGGGATCCTCTGTTGGATTTTCTTCTATATCAAACTAAAGGTATGAAAACTCCTTCCAGTTATCTTATCATCGTTCTTTCTTTGATCATTGTCTGATAACCTATTAAATTCAAGTTTAGCTCTCTTTTCACTGCCTACCATATTTAATTTCTTCGAAAAATAACATGTAATTTAGATATATACTGGACATTGAGGTTCAGTTCGAGTGCATTTTTTGACAAATCATTTGGGTATCGCCGAACAGATAGATATCTATTTTGGCAAACTGAAAGGCAGTGAAAATTTTCTAAGAGATTTGTTGGACTCACCCTATTTCCCAAATTTGTAGTTAATAATTAGAACTATCCCCAATACCTTTACTGTTTTAACCACAGCTTCACCAATGTCCAGGCGCCTATCAAATGGCTGGTGCTAATCTATGTGACTTTTCCCCACAGCTTCACCAATGTCCAGGTGCCTATCAAATTGCTGGTGCTAATATATTTGGAAGAGACTGTGAAAGTTTTCTTTGACTTATTCTTTTCAGGCATACCTACAGTCGATGATATTTTCTACCAAGAATTTCTTTAGGCTAGCTTAATTTAGTACAAAATATTTCATTAGTATGATATTAATAGATCGTAAAACTGAGAGACTGAACCTAGGTATTAATATATCCTAAAGTTTGATAGGAATCACGAGCTGATATACCCGACTATGACAAAGGTGATCTACCCGACTATGTTTGGAGATTAGGAATATCCTTCTCGTTGAAACAGTCATTACCTATTGCACAGTGTTGCAAGCGATCAACTATTTGATGTTTTCATGGTTGTGCTTTAACTGGACTTAGTTTCCATGAATGGGCTTTTTTAAAATGATTTTGAATTATGTTTTTTAATGTTTAGATTAACTCCCTTTCTCAAATTTATTTTGAATTAAGCTTTTGGCTTTTCCATTTTACAGATATATTTCTCATTTAATATATATTAAATCCTTCGTAAATGAATTTAGATATTAGTAAATTTAATTTATTTTAAATAAATTTTGTTATATTTTCTTTATCGATTGTATTTATTTTGATTTATTTTAAAATTATTTGTTTATTAATACTATTTAATTAAATTTATCTTTTAAAATATTTTAAAATTTACATAAGTTATTAAGTTTTACACTTTATTTTCTATGTTTTTGAATATGTTTTTTATTAAAGGTTAAGGTAGAGTGTGTTAGGATAGAATAAGGTAGACTAAGATACATAAGAATAGAATAGGCTAGGCTAGTTTAGATTAGCCTATGGCAAGCTAGAGTTAGTTAGAGTAGGATAGGCTGGAATAGGCTAAGCTATGCCAAACTAGAGTAGACTAGGCTAAGTTATGCTAAACTAGAGTAGATTAGGGCTGCTATAGGCTAGGTTAGGCTACAATAAGGTAGGGAAGGTTATGCTAGAGTAGGTTAGGATCTAGAAGGTAGGGATAGGCTAAACTAGGGTAGAGTTGGGGAGGGATAAGCTAGTCTAGGCTAGACTAGGTTAGGTTACATTGGACTAGGTTTAGGCTAGGCTAGGTTAGAGTAGGTTAGGCTAGGTTAGAGTAAGTTAGGCTAGGTTAGGCTAGAGTAGGTTAGAGTAGGCTAGGCTAGATTAGGCTATGTTAAGTTAGGCTAGGGTAGGCTAAGGTATGCAAGAATAGAGTAGGTTAGGATAGGCTAGGTTTGGCTAGTGTAGGGTAAGGTAGGCTAGGCTCTAGGTTAGAGTAGGTTAGGTTAAGCTAGTTTAGGCTAGAGTAGGTTAGACTAGGCTCGAGTACACTTGACTAGAGTAGGTTAGAGTGGGCTTGGATAAAGCACGTTAGATTATGTTAGACTAGGTTTGGGCTAGGCTAGGTTAGGCTAGGATAGGTTAGAGTAGGCTAGGCTAGGGTAGAGTAACTTATGCTAGGTTAGGGTAGACTAGGTTAGAGCAACCTAGGCTAGAGTAGGCTATGTTAGGTTAGACTATGTTAGGCTAGGCTAGAGTAGGTTAAGCTATTTCATGCTAGGCTACGTTTGAATAGCTCATGCTAGGAGATAGTAGCTTAAGCTAGGCTAGGGAAGAGTATGTCAGAGTAAGCTTGGTTAAATTAGGCTAGTGTATGCAAGAGTAAGCTAGGCTAGAGTAGACTAGAGTAGGAAATGATAGGCTAGGCTAGGGTACTGTAGAGTAGGTTAGGCTAGGTTACGCTCGAGTAGGTTAGAGTAGACCATGCTAGTGTAGGATATGTTAGGTTAGACTAGGTAAGGCTAAGCTAGAGTAGGTTAGACTATGTCATGCTAGGCTACGTGAGGGTAGGTCATGCTAGGAGAGAGTAGCTAAGGCTAGGCTAGGCTAGAGTAGGTGAGAGTAATCTAGGCTAGAGTAGGCTAGGTTAGTCAAGAGTAGGCTAGGTTAGTCAAGAGTAGGCTAGGCTAGAGTAAGTTAGGGTAGGATAGAGTAGGTTAAGCTAGGTTAGACTTCTTTAGGCTAGGCTAGAGTAGGTTAGGCTAGTTTAGGATGGGTTAAGCTAGAGTAGGTTACTCTAGGCTAGAGCAGGTTAGCTTAGGCTAGACTAGAGTAGGTTAGGCTAGAGTAGGCTAGGTTGGGCTAGGCTACAATAGAGTAGGCTAGGGTAGTATAGGATAGAGTAGGCCACGCTAGAGTAGGTTAGGCTATTGTAGGCTACACCAGTCTAGGCTAGAGTAGACTACACTAGCCTAGGCTAAAGTAGCCTAGAGTAGTCTAGAGTAGGCTATGTTATAGTAGGTTAGAGCAAACTAGGCTAGGCTACACTAGTCTAGGCTACACTAGGATAGGCTAGGTTAAGCCAAAGTAGGCTATGGTTGGCTAGGGTAGGCTATAATAGAGTAGTTTCATCTAGGCTAGGACAAGCGCGGATAGGCTAGGCTAGGATAGGGTAGAGTAGGTCATGGTAGGCTAGGCTAGGCTAGAGTAGGTTAGGCTACAACACACTAGGCTAGGTAAGAGTAGGTCAGGTTACGCTAGGCGTGGCTAGGCACGAGTAGGTTAGGATAGGCTAGATTAGGTTTGGTTAGGCTAGGTTAGGGTAGGCGAGAGTAGGTCATGCTAGGCGAGAGTAGGTTAGTCTAGAGTAGGCTAGGTTAGAGTAGGTGCGAGTATTCTAGGCTAGAGTAGGCTAGGTTAGAGTAGGTGAGAGTATTCTAGGCTAGAGTAGGCTCGTATAAGGAAGAGCAGGATAGGCTAAGGTAGGATAGGTAGAGCAAGTTAGACTAGGATATAATAAGTTAGGCTAGGCTAGGCAAGGCTCGTGCAAGTTAGGATAGGTTAGGTTAGGTTAGATTAGGTTAGTCTAGGCTAGAGTAGGTTAGGCTAGAGTAGGTTGGGCATGGCTAGACTAGAGTAGGTTAGGGAATAATAGGTTAGGTTATGTTACATTAGGCTATCCTAGAGTAAGTTAGGCTATGCTATGCTAGGCTAAAGTAGGCTATGCTAGGCTAAGATATGCTACAATAGGTAAGGGTAGGGTAGACTAGGTTAGGCTGGGCGAGAGTAGGCTAGGCTATAGTAGGTTAGGTTAGGTTAGATTATCTTAGGCTAGGCTAAGGTGGCCTAGATTACGCCAGACTTGGCTATGCTAGGCCATAGTAGGTTAGGATTTGCTAGAGTAGGTTAGTCTAGGCTAGGCTAGCCTAGAGTAGGTTAGGATAGGGTTGGCTAGGCTAGCATAGTATAGGGTAGGGTAGCTCACGCTATGCTAGGCTTGTGTATAGTAGGTTAGGCTAAAGAAGTCTATAATATGTAATAGTATGCTAGGCTAAGCTAGAGTAGGCTAGGCTAGGATAGAGTACCTTAGTTAAGGCTACGCTAGTGTAGGCTAAGCTAGACTAGAATAGGTTACATTAGGCTAGTCTAGGCTAGGTTGTAGTAGACAATGTTAGAGTATTATAGGCCATGATGCACTAGAGTAGTCTAGGCTAGACTAAGGTGTTCTAGGGTAGGTTAGAGTAAGTTATGCTAGCTAGGTTAGGCTTGAGTAGAGTAGGCTCCAATAGTCGAGGCTAGGATAGAGTACGATAGATTATGTTAGGCAAGAGTAGGTTATGCTAGGCCACAGTGGGTTAGGCTATGCTCGACTAGAGTAGGTTAGGTTAAACTAGGGTATAACATTCTAGGCTACACTAGAGTATGTTAGGTTAGACAAGGCTAGACTAGGCTAGGCTAGGCTAGGTTGCAGTAGGGTACACTAGATTAAAGTAGTCTAGGCTAGTCTAAAGTAGGCTAGGCTATGCTCGATTAGGCTAGAGTAGGCTTTACTAAGCTATAGTAGGCTACGATAGATTAGGGTAGGGCTAGGGGGTTAATAAACACTTAAATGAAAGTCACAAAATGCTTTTTAAAATGTTTAGGGTTTAGGGTTTAAAGTTTATGGTTTATAAGGGTTCAGTAAATGATTTTAATAAAAATTTAAATAAAAGTTACCAAACACTTTTTAAAATGTTATAAAATGCTTAGTGTTTAGGATTTAAGGTTTAGGGTTTAGGGTTTCAGGTATAGGGTTTAAGGTTGAGGGTTTTGTGTTTAGGGTTTATAATGCTTTAGTAAATTATTTTAATAAACACTGTAATAAAAGTTACAAAATGATTTTTGAAATGTTATAGAATGATTAGGGTTAAGGGTTTAGCGTTTTGTGTTTTGGGTTTAGGGTTTAGGGTGGTTTAGCGTTTAGGGTTGATGGTTTATACGACTTTAGTAAATTGTTTTAATCAAGGCTTAAATAAAAGTTACAAAATTCTTTTTAAAATGATATAAAATGCTTAGGGTTTAGTGTTTAGGGTTTGGCCTTTGGGATTTAGGGTTTAGGGTTTACAAGACCTTAGTAAATCCTTTTAATAAAGTCTTAAATGAAAGATCTAAAATGCTTTTTAAACTGTTATAAAATGCTTATTGTTTAGGGTTTTGTGTTTTGATTTTGAGTTTTAGGTTTAGGGTTTAGGTTTTAGGGTTTATAACACTTTAGTAAATCCTTTTAATAAACACTTAAATAAAATTTACAAAACAGCTTTTAAAATGTTATAAAATGCTTAGGATTTAGGGTTTAGGCTTTAGAGTTTAGGGTTTGGGGTTTGGGGTTTAGAGTTTAGTGTTTAGGGTTTATAACACTTGATTTAATGCTTTTAATAAACACTTAAATAAAAGTTACATACTGCTTTTTAAAATTTTATAAAATTCTTAGTGTTTATGGTTTAGATTTAAGGGTTTGAGGTTTATTGTTTGGAGTTTAGGGTTTAGGGTTTTGAATTTAGGGTTTATAACATTTTCATAAAAGCTTTTGATAAACACTTAAATAAAATTTACAAATATATTTTTAAAATGTTATAAAATGCTTAACATTTATGGTTTATGGTTTAGGGTTTGGGGTTTAGTATTTAGGGTTTGGAGTTTAGCGTTTAGGGTGTAGGGTGTAGGGTTTATGGTTTAGGGTTTGGAGTTTAGGGCTTAGGGTTTAGGGTAGAGTGTTTAAGGTATATAAAATGCTTAGGGTTTAGGGTTTTGTGGTTTAGGGTTTAGGGTTTAAGGTTTGCAACAACTTAGTAAATGCTTTTAATAACCACTTAAAAAAAAGTTACAATGCACTTTTTAAAATGTTATATATTGATTAGGGTATATGGTTTAGGTTATAGGGTTTAAGGTTTAGGGTTTATGGTTTATCGTTTATGGTTTATCGTTTATAAAACTAGTAAATTCTTTTAATAAACACTTAAATAAAAGTTACAAAATTGTTTTTAAAATGCTATAAAATGTTGAGGGTTT
>APFE031438900.1:0-15892 GCA_000404065.3 Pinus taeda | reverse complement strand
TGGCTATTGATGAACCTGGTTTCAGTCTTCAATAACATTAATTGTGATGAATTGAAAATAACAAAATATTTATTCGCATAAGTAGAGGTAACCGACTAAACTGATTTAATTGCTTATCCATAATATCATTTGAAATTTTGCTACAGATGATAAAGGGGGTGTTTAATGACTTATAATCATCACAACAAGACCCTTAAGTCATTTAACACATCTAGTAATCCAGTCTGTAAATCTAATCTATGTCTATTTGTTCTCGTAAATGGGAAATCTGTTTTATTTTTTTTTGTTAAAGTGGTATTCTAGTTGGATTTACATTCACTTTCTGTTAGCGTAAAAGATGATTAACATTTATTCAGACCAAAATCTGATTTATGAAATACAAATGAAGCAAACAACAGGTTAGGTTAACTGATATAGGATTTGCGCATCGGTGCACAGGAAAGATTGATGGATGCCGTATTTAGGCTGCTTGCGTTGCCTGTATAATGATATATATATGTTATATACTTAAATATATATATATCAACTATTGTTATATCAGATGTTTTCGAAGACCAGATCCAATATTTGTTAGGCACACAGAGGGTATTGCTTTGATGGGTAGATTTTAATAAAGCATGATTTGATGCCATTAGGCTTCTCGCTTTGCCCCGATCTTATATATATAATATATTATATATCTATATATATAGATATATATAACTTTCAACTATTTATTATAATTTTTAACTTTTCAACTATTTGTTATAACTTTCTATTTCAATTATTTGTTATAGTTTTCAATCTCTATAAATTTATAATACTGCATTTTCTTTGGCTACTTCTTAATCGTCTAACCAATCAAAGACAGTTCTAATAATCTGCAGAGAAGTATTCTGTATTTGTTATGAAACGTTGTAGTTTGGTTGCTTGATACATCCTTGCTAGGCCAAGCGAGTAAAATGCAACCTTTATAATGAGTGTGTCTGTACTTCTGTCATCTCAGTAGACCTGAATTGCATTAATTACAAATTATAATGATCCTTCCTAGTGAAATGCAGGAAAAGAGGAAAAGTGTTTGGGCAACCGTTCTAATGATAAATCATTATAGATTTTGTGTCTTGGATTCAATTAATGAAAATAAAAATGATAAATCATTATAGTTTTTGTGTCTTGGATTGTCAAACTTTTTGATAATATATTGACATTTAATTAAGTGCCTTCAAGATTCATTGCTAGTCATGATGAGAGTTTTGTTATAATTTTTTATCTTTATTATTCACCTTCGAGGTTCCTTGTTAGTGATAATGGGAGTTCAGCGCCCTTCAATATCACTAGCAATATTCATCACGACTGATGATATTAATTTATTGATGACGAGGGCATCGCCATTCTGACAAGATTCATTGCTGTACATGATGAGAATTATTATTATAAATATAAATATGATGTCAAATGCATATTCAGAGTGTTTGGCTATTTGTATATATAAAAATTTAAAAAAATTAAATTATATAATATATCTATATATATATATATATTATATATATAATTTAATTTAATTTAATGTTTTGTTTCAGTGACTTGAAAGTATATAATGTTTTTTTATGTATTTGTATATTTTTTAATTTTATTATAGATTAGTAGAGTAGTTAGAATCAACAAGCTAATTGTTGAGCAATTGAAGAGATTAGACCTTTTAAATTTAAATTTATTTATATTCAAAAATACATTTTAAATAATAAAAATTTACATTATTACTTCAAAATTATAATTTTTCAAATTTGTAATAAAACCAACAAAAACACTAAATAATGGAGGACTATTTCTTTGTTAATTAGGTTTCTTTGGTTGAAATTTCCAATTCTTACATTTATTTGAATTGTGTATTTAAAACCGTTCACCCATGATAAGTTAAATTGGCTTTGGACTCTTCTACATATGGAGAGCGATAGTATTCATTTATAACATAAATTAAGCCGAAATTTAAATATTGAGTATTTATAATATGTATATATTTTTTTATTATCATATTAACTGTACTATATTTTAGTTGTTTAAAAATTTTAAAAAATAATAAATTATTTTTATTGATAACAAAAAATATATATTACATAATAATAATTATTTTTTAAATAATAAATTTTTTAAATTATATATATCTATATCTATAACCAAATAAAAGTATCTTATAAATATCTTTTAAATTAAGTTAAATTTAGATAAAGTCGAAGTTTGAGAATGCATTATCTCTCGAAAAAATTGAAACCTAGATGTGATATTATGTGATTTTTGCAAGAAATCATAAATGTGAAAGAACATCGATAATTCAATAATCATAGTTCTTCATTTCGTGTTCCGTGAGTATTTTTAAATCTGAAGTATTTGTCACGAGATAAGTTGATTTGTGGTTACAATTTATCAAATGCAAAGCCTTTTCATTGTTATGTCAATGGGAGTTGTTAGAGATGCAGAAGTGCTTTGTAGAAAGTATGGAAATACAAGTTATTTAAGATATCGCAAACATTGACAAGCCAAGACCTAATTAATTGATTAATATGGGGAGGTTGCGTGGAAGAACTGTGTGGGAAATTTTGGCATATTTATATTTTGTGTAATATTTTTTTTCATATATTCATTAAAAATTTTTAAATAGGTTAATTTTTCAACTTTTTCTTGTGTCTTATTGCACATTTTTATTTTTATTAATTTAGTCAAAATAACATTAACCTAATGAAATAGGATAATATAAATAAATTGTCATTTATAAAGCTTATAAATGCCCAAAATGATGGGGAGCTAGAGCACAATATAAATAGAGCACCTTTGTGACTTGCCAAAAATGAATATCTGAAGTGGGACCTATTTTTGAAAGACTATCAACTCCTTGTTTATGTGTTGACAAGAATACAAAGTTAGCATATTTTTTAAATTAATGGAATCAAGCAATTTTGTATATATAGAAGAAGAAAGAAAGAAATTATTTTAACGTCCACAAGGCTAAAGTTAGCCTATGAGATAGGTTGATTTTTCATCTTCTTGATGTATTCAACCCTTTTTTTGTGAAGCTTCAAAATAAATGCTCCCAACTTTTCGACAAACCCCTCACCAAATATATTATCCCAAGAGCTAGCTGCCAACATATCTGCATAGCTTTCCCTATTGTCTTTGAAGGCCTCACATTCTAAAATGAAATGTTTTTCTATTTCCACTTTTCTAGAAGAACAAAAAATGCATACTCTTTCCTCCCACACTTCCTTTGGCCTTTTCCAGCGCCCTGTTTCACAACAGAGTTGATGAGAATTAGTCCTTAACTGAGCAATAAGAATTTTGGCTCTCCAAAAGATATTGGCCTCTATGTATGCTTTTGGTTGATGACTATGAGAGGGATTAAACACTTCAATATAGTAATTTTTCTTTCTTCCTAGCTCCTTATCCCAAGTATGCTTGTGGAAATTTTGTTGTTTATGGGACACGCGTTCAAGCAAATACCCCATTTACTAAACCATTTGTTATTTTGTTGCATCCAAGTTATTTTGCTCTTGCACAATCTATCATTAAAGAAAACCTTAGGCCATCTACCCTCTTCCATTTACTCATTTTTTTTTTTAAATAGCTTATGACTCGCACCATAGCAATTGCTTTAGTAGGAGCAGTCCCCGTTTCACTTAACAAGATATCATAAGGAACAACACTTTTAATCTTAAATTTGTTTGTAATCAAGCACTTCTGAATTTTCTCAATTTGTCTCCACTGGATGTTGGATGTACTGCTAGCCCATCGTTCACAACCATAGAGAATCACCAGAATCACTAGAAGCCCAAAAAGAGTTTGAGTGGTTTTCCAATCCCATATTTCTGCCTCTCTACACCTATTTTGAAAAGCATAAAATGCTTTCCAACCCCCCAAAGTTCTTTTCTTTCTACAACCATTCGAGCTTAGATTTTTGTTGAAGTCAATTCTGAGGTATTTGTAATCCGCAACTTCTTCCAAAATGTTGTCTTCAAAGTAGAACTTATGCTGGTTATGTTTTCTTTTCTTAGAGAAGACCACTACTATTGTTTTGCTGATATTGAATTCCATCCCCACACTTTTACAAAAATGCTTAAGGGATAGTAAGTGCTCTTGCAAACCAAGAGCCAATTTAGCAATCATAATAAGGCCATTTGCATACAAAAGAAGCCTTATAACAAATTTTCCCAAATAGATACCATCGCCCCCTTGCGAATTTAACCACTCCTCAAGCTTGTCGATATATAAACCAAAAAGGGTAGGAGATAGTGGGCAACCTTGCTTGACCCCGATATTGCTTCTAAAACTTTCAGAAATCCCTATTGAAGTTCTAATTTTGACTTTCACCTATACATACAACATATGCATCTGCTCTCAAAGCAGCAAAATACTTCTTCCTTTTTCTCGCAGACTTTTTCAATGATGTGCCTTAAAGCTATACAATGATCAACTGTGGAATGTTTAGGTATAAAACCTGGTTTTCATTTAGCACGTTTATCTCTTTCTTCTGCCCACTTGCTAATTTTTTTTTTTTCTAACATGCTTCCAAATAGCTTTGAAAACAAAGGGTTTATCATGATGGTCCTATAATTGGAGGGATTATTGACATCACCGCTCTTGAAAAGAGGTATTGCAAGACTAGTTGTCCAATCTGTGGGGATCCGTTGTTGTATGATATTGTTGAAGATTTTTGTAATGTTGGGTGAAAGAATCTTTGAGCCCCACTTTAAATATTTTTCTTGGAGCTCAGCTAAGTCTCTTTCTTTTCCAACACCCAACTTCTTGATACCCGTCTCTACCTCTTGTACTGTGAAGAGTTCAATATCATTGTTGACTAAGGGGGAGGGTCAATCTTGGGAACCTACTCATGGATTTGTCTTGCATAGTCAAACTATTTAGAAGCTGTAATATTATTTCCAATTTGTATATTTTTCGGTTGGAGCTCCTTCCAAAATATTTGGGATTATTTTTTCCAAGGAAGATTAGTTCTTCCCTCCTTGAAACCATGAAATCAACCTTTTTCTTGCTTAATAACTGCTTGTAAGTTTTGAGCTTTATGTTGTCCTTGTTTTACTCTTTCCACATTCTCCTTACCTTTTTGCATTCCTTTTCAAACCAAGCATTAACCGGAAAGCAATTTGTTTCAGACTTCTTAATTTTTGCTCTTTTGCACTTTGCAAGTGCACATTGAATTAAATGTGTTAATTCATGACTATGAGGGTTGTGAATTGTAATTTTCCCCTTCTCTAAAAGCCTCTCAAGCATCATTTTGAAGGTATTACAATTTTCTATGGTCAAAAGAATTCTGCCTTGTGAGAAATTTTGTTGGACATGTTGAATTTTTTACTCTAATTGTTTCTTTGCAATAGAAGAGAAACACAAATAAATTGGCTTGTGATCTCATTTCAAGTCCCATAGCTGATCTCCAATCAAAACTTCATCCATTTTCTAACACAAACCATGCGAGAAAATTACATAATCTACCACACTTGCTCCATTGTAAGTATTGCAAGTGAAATTACGAGACTTTGCCCATCTAGTCAAGCCATTACAAATGACTAAATCGAATGCCCCACATAGAGTAAGAAAGTGTTCACCAAAGAGATTGCAGCCCTTTTCCTCAGAAATTATTTCTCGTTGATGATTACACTCCTCTGTAAGACAAATAGGGTCATAATCATCTTTACAACAAAGAATGCTATCTTGCTCACTTGCAGTCCTAGAATTGAAATCACCCACTATAAGGACTTCACCTAGCTGTGAATATGTTGAAATATTTGCTTTTAAGGCTGCAAATGAATCTTTGTGGTCAAGCCTTCTACATTTTTATATTTTTGAAACCTGCGGCGTAAAATAGCATGCTGCAATTCTGATGTGGTTTCCATTTTCTGATATTTTAAACCAAATGAATTTCTTATTTGAGTCTTCTTTTTCTAACAGAATGAGACGACCTCTTTCTCCCTTACTAACACCATGATACCCCTGTTCCCTTTGCCATTCCCTACTGCCTTTTTCCACACTGCCATCTTCCAATATCTTTCAAATAGAGGTGTCTTGTACCCTTCATGCTCATGTGTTTCTATCAGGAAAATTATGTCATTATCTTCCGCAATAGGCCCTAACCCAAGTCCTCGTCTCCATGGGTAACCTCTGCAGTTCCAACAAACTAATCTTAAGGAAACCTGGGTATGACTTGATTGCTATTTATTTTGGCATGCCAAACTCACATTTGAGTCTTTGTCCCTGCTTTCCCATAATGACCTTGCTTTTTGATTTCCTATTGAAGAGTTTGTTCTCTCTTCTTTATTACCACCTTGATGCTCTATTTTGGGAGGAGGTCCAAATCGTGCTATCACAATCTTTCCTTTGTAAATCCATGCTCTCTTGCCTTCATTTGTTGCTACCCTAACCTTTAAAATTTCATCCCTTCTTTCCTCTTGTTGTTTTATAGTTAATCTATTTCTAGGAAAAAATGAGAACCCCTCAAGAGATGTTCCTTGCTTAGAATGATATACTTATCATGCAAGCTAGGCATAATGATTTTTATGGGCCTAGCTCTCTCCCCCTTAAACTTACCCACCCTCCATGCTTGGCATATTTGTCCTTGCCATAGCAACTTGTCTTTCAAGAAGTCTCTTGCAAGGTCAAGAGTACATTCATTTTTCCCATAGTCTTTCACCCCTTTAATAATTATGTTTGTTGCCCTATTTTGTCTTTCCTTGCCTTCACTATCTTACATGTTGTCAACCTAAATATTTGTTTCTCCTTCCTTATTAGCAGAATTGGTAATAACATGAGCCCAAGTTTTCGAAACTTTGGTGGAATCGCCTTTTGTTTCTTCTCTTGCGTTCTCTTCATGGTTGTTTATTTGGGTAATCATTTTCCCTTTATCTTCGGATGATTTCACATTCACCACCTTTGTACTTTCCACTATAGATTTCTCTATGCTTTGCACATCTACCTTCATGCATTTCCATTTTGTCTTCCCTATCAAGAGAGGTTCCAGTAGCAATGCCACTTGTTCTTTTAAAACTTTATTGCTTTCTGCTAAAGCCTTGTTCTCATCTGTCATTATATGAATTTTATGATCTATTTCTTGCTCTTTAGCTTCTAAAACCTCCAACCGATGTTTTGCATTTAACAATTATTTCACATAAAGATCATATGACGAGGTGAGAGGTGTGGACGTGGGACTATATAAGGCAAAATCATCAATGACTTTTCCTCTGGACTGCTTGTTGCCACGTGCTTGTAAAGGAGACTTGTTCGAGTGCTTTTTGCGAAGGGCTCGAGTACTTTTCTTTTTAGACCATTTCTTCCTTGTTTGCTCCCATTTTAGATGGACTATTCTTCATTTTAAAATTCCCCGACATTGTTTGGCATTGACCCAAACCCACTTCCCAGCTTTGGCAGATTAGGCAATTTTCACTTGTCCTAAATCATTTGTCTCCACATGTTCTGAATTTTTTTGTTCCTTTGTCATGTTTGAATGCATTTGATTCTCCTTGCTCGTTTCTTAATACTTTTGCTGCATAAAAACTCTCTACTCTCACACTGCTCACTGCTCACTGCTCTCACTGCTCACCACACTACTCACACTGCTCGAACAGGTACACTGAACAAATGAGAACTCATTGTCACTCCAAAATACACTAGTATGTGTAAGGTAAAGGAGGCGAAGCTACAAATGGCTTTCGAATGTCGGCCCAACTCTATAGAATATGCCCTTGAAATCATGCTAATTCTCCACTACAGTGGCATGTTGTGGTTTCTCCAGGCCCTATTTCGCAATAAATCTAGAATGGAGTGAGGGGGTTTTTGCTGCCTGTAGAGGTACACGTTTCTGCTATGGTTTCTCCAGCTCCTCTTCCCCAATAAATCCGAAATAAAAAATAAAAATAGAAAAGAAAAACTTTAAATTTAAGGTGATGGCTAATATAAAAAACAAATTGGTTTATTAGACCTCCTTATTTGTGTGAGTCATTTTATTGCTAAAATGCATAGATGTATACATACTCTATCCTCTTTGGCTTTAAATATATAACTTTATAGAATAAAATACATGTTTTTATCCATCACAATCAACATAGATATTTTTAACAAACACATACTAATGATAATGTAATTGTCTCCTACTTTATATTTGATATATTTGAAAGTAAGAAAATTAATATGCAATAATAATAATTGAACTAGTTCCCAATTATTTAAATATAGGATATTCTACATAAATTTACTCAAACTATAAAATTCAATCTATAAATTATTCATATTAAATTTAGTTATTAATTTTAAAAAATACAAATATAATTTTCATAAATATAGATATAATTGGGGTAATATTTGCTTTAATTGCTATTAAAAAATAAAACCTTACTTAAAGAAGATAGTTTTAGTAATGACCACAATGAATGGTCTCTTCTACAATGTTATAATCCATAGTGGGGAGACTCACCGAGGTGTATAGGGGTGGCCTTTTGTTCATGGTGTCCGATGGGTTTCTCTTGTCTTTGTGGCTCATGGACGTACTCTTTGCTATAGTTGTCTTCCTGGACTTGCTTTGAGTTTTCTATGTTTAGGTGACCGGTGAAGCTACTGTCCTTAGTATGTATGGTCTTATTTTATCCCTCGGTATCTCAATCACAAGGGGGCCCCCTTGGCTTCTCAAGTTATATTAGTTTTTCTTCTTTGGCGCTGGACCATCTCTCAGAGGCTCCTTCTCGGTGGTAGTCTTCTCGGCAGCGTAAGTGGATTGATACATGTTTACCATGACATGCCCAGTACTTGGGGTTTCATCAGGTTTAGCAACTTCTTCTTGTACGTGGTCAGACTGAGCTTGCTCATTAACCATGATGTTATTAGAGAACTTCATAGCATGGTTCTCATTCCACGGATCCATTCTGGGCACGTTCTTTCCAAATGATTTTTGTGATGAAACACACAATATGAATCTGTAGCGAGCTAGTCAAGGTTGAGCACTAGATTGGAGCTCTGCGTAGATTTGACTGGCTGGCTGCTACCACTACTTGAAGCTATGTTCTTCTTCTGCGGGTAGCTAGAAGGAATGTTTCTCATAGTTTTCTTGCTCGTCCATTGCTTGAGCTCAACAACTTTGGTGGTTAGGGACTTGAGGAGACGAGTAAGGTTCTTAATGTCACTTGCTTCCTTTTCCTTAGCCTTACTCACAAAGGCATGAGACCTCTTTCTTGTGTCTTTAGATCCCTTGGTAGATTCATCATTTACAATGACTCCAATAGTGCACAAGTCTTTCTCCACAACAATCATCTCTTCACAATTTTCGGTCAGTATTGGTTTTGCAACTCACTTGACGAATTGCGTAATACTGGTCGGTAGTGTAGACATGTAGTAGTCGATAGTGATGGATTCATGAGGTTTTGTGTCTGCTGAGAACTTGTTTAGAATGCAATTAAACCTATGATTGAAATATTTGACTTTCTCTTTCTACTCCATCTTAAGATGACATAACTCCTTTAGCAACATAGCGAGGGTCTTGTCTTCAGAAAACGTTTCAAGGAAAATTATCTTGAACACTCCCAATTCTGGATGGAATTTGGTGGAAGGTTGTGGTACCATACAGTGGCTCTACCATCCAAGGTACATGGAAACAATTTGGATGCAAAGTCATCATAACGTACCTTGAGTGTTTGCAGATTTAGGTAGAACATGTCTAAGTGGTCTTCTTCCTCCACTATCTTGTTAGGGTCATATTTTGTTAAAAGTATCTCCCCATCTATTGGAATCTTGTGCAGGACACCAAGGAGTGCCAATGGGCCCTAAGTCATCCATTCCATATTTTTCTCTGCCATGTTGTCCTCTTCTTCGAAATCTTATGGTTCGTCCTCTGAATTTGTTGGTTCGTCTTCACCTCCACCTCCTCCACTGGCTTCCCCTCCACCACCTATGCCAAAACTTGAGCCCAAGTGTGAGAGGTCGTCTTATTCTTCCTTTTGAAAGATTGGAGGTTCCTCTTCTTTTTCCACAACTTCTTCCAGCTCTACAAGAGTGGCGAAGATTGCTTCTTTCATAGATGAGACTACCACTCCTATGGGGGTAGTCTTTTTCTTCCTCCATGAATGTGGAAGAGAGTACACTCCCGGGATCAGTTCAATAACCTTAGTGGATTGATGGGTGATGGGACAAACAAGATGTATATGCTAATATCAGATTTCATGTTTGGGTATGGGAGGTGAGAATTGATCAACTTCAGAGTTTCACGTAGGGGAGAGGGAGTGAGTGTTACTTCCTTGACATGATGATAAATAAGTGGGATCGATGGGACAATCAGCCATAAACTATTGCCGACCCTACTTCTACTGCCAGAAATGTTTGTGGTGCTCAACCTACCAACATTTAGGGGATCTCCCCAGTATGAAGTCCCAAATAGACCTCACACCATTTGGTGTAGGAGTCCCATCTCTTATTTGACTGACTGGCTGCTGATACTACATGTAGCTATGTTCTTCTTCTGCTGGTACTTGGAAGACTAGTTTCTGATGGTTTTCTCGCTTGTTTGTTGTTTGAGCTCAACAACTTCAGTGGTTAGGGATTTGAGGAGACTAGTAAGGTTCTCAATGTCACTTGCTTCCTTATCCTTATCCTTACTGACAAAGGCATGAGACCTCTTTCCTGTCTTTGGAGCCCTTAGTGGATTCATCATTTGCAATGAATCCAATAGCGTGCGGGTCTTTCTTGACAACAATCTTCTCTTCACAATTTTCGGTGAGTGTTGGTTTTGGAACTCGCATGATGAACTCCGCAATACTGGTCGGCAATGTAGATGTGCAGTAGTCGATAGTGATGGAGTCATGAGGTTTGGTGTCTGCTGAGAACTTGTTCAAAATGTGATTAAACCTCTGATTGAAATATTTGACTTTCTCTTTCTGTTCCATCTTAAGACAAACCAACTCCTTCAGCAACATGGCGAGGGTATTGTCTTCAGAAAACATTTCAGGGAAAATTCTTTTGAACACCCTCTAGTTTTGTATGGAATTTCGTGGAAGGTTCTGGTACCATACAACTTCTCTACCATCCAAGGTACATGGAAACAGTTTGCATGCAACGTCGTCATAACGTACCTCGAGTTTATGCAGATGTAGGTAGAACGTGTCTAAGTGGTTTTGTGCCTTCACTATCTTGTTAGGGTCATATTTTGTTAAAATCTTCTTCGCGTGTTTCGGAATCTTCTGCAGGACACCCAGGAGTGCCAATGGGACCTGAGTCATCCATTCCATATTTTTCTTTGCCATTTTGTCCTCTTCTTCATCCTCCTCCTCTTCTTTAGAATCTTATGGTTTGTCCTCTAAATCTGTTGGTTTGTCTTTGCCTCCATCTCCTTTGTTGCTCTCCTCTCCACCTCCTATGCTGGAACTTGTGCCCAAGAGTAAGAGGTCATCTTATTCTTCCTTTCTAAAGATTGGAGGTTCCTCTTCTTTTTCCACATATTTTGCTAGCTCCACAAGAGTGGCGAAGATTGCTTCTTTCACAAATGAGACTACCACTCCTGTGGGGGCAGTATTTTTCTTCCTCCATGAATATGGAAGAGTGTACACTCCTGAAATCAGCTCAAAAACTCTAAGGAATTGACAGTTGATTGGACGGACAACCTATATATGCTAATATGGGATTCCACATTTGGGTATGGGAGGTGAGAAATTAACAACTTCATAGTTGCACATAGGGGAGAGGGAGTGAGTGGTACTACCTTGACATGATGATAGATGAGTGGGGTCGGTGGGACAATCATCCATAAATTGTTGTCGACCCTACTTCTAGCACCAAAAATGTTGATGGTATTAGACTCGCCAACATTCAGGGGATCTCCCTAGCATGAATTCCCAACTAGACCTCACATCGTTTGGCATAGGAGTCCCATTTGATATGACGACCCAGTTTCCATTTACTTAGAGATTTTCCTTATCTCTTGTTGTTCAACATAAGAGATTGTTACGCTTGTATCTTCAAAAATCAAGGTGAGTATGCCTCGTGAGTGCATAATGTAACTTGTGTCCACGTTCTCTTACTATAAAGGGGGAGAGTAAAGTGAGCCTCTAAATTAGAGCTAGAAATACCACCCAAGAGGAGACACATGCAAACTAGAAAGGGTTTGTCCAACATCTAGCAAAGTAGTCCACAACGGATGCGGAAGTCGTTAAAACCGAAGTGTGAGGGAAAACACGTACACCATCCAATAGAGTAGTTCTCATAGATGTGATAATCATTATAAACAGTAAACAATATAGGTTTATCTATTGTCCTACGGAGTAGTCCACAAGGACGCGACAATAGTGACAAGAAATAAAACACATCTTCAACAATGTAAGTACTAAAACAACCAAAGTAATTCAATTATGTTAGTACAATTTAAACAAACATGCATTACAAATGTTTAAAGAGTAGTCTTACAAACATCTACAAAACATGCGTGAAAATGTGATGGATTTAATAGGCTTCTTAATTAAGGACAAGTCCTAAGACACATTTGTACACCATACATCACTAGTCCTAGTAGTGGGACATTGGATCCACTCCTTGTTCCTCAAGGAACAAACTAAAAATTCTCAAGGCAATGTGGGAGGAGCTAAGGTGAAAAGTCCTTACTCATACAATGGGAGGGATATATATATCCATGGGTGATGCTTGACCCTTGTGAATCTTGGAATACCCTCGTGACCATTCAAATTCCTATGAATTTTCAACTGGCATGACTCTTCAACTTCTTGTGTGCGTCCATTGGACTTTCACTTTACATTGCCTTCACTTATAATAGATATGGCCCATAGTGGTGATGTCGCATCGACAACTCATGACACAACTTGACATGACAATGCTGACTTGTACTGGCTAGTTGTGGTGGAAATGTCAATTTTTTGTGCTACTAAGTGATGAATGTACTCTTGGGTGTGTTTTGTCTTACCCTTTGCATGGCTTGATGTTGTGGGGTCTTTGATGGTATTGGTCTTGTAAGATGGTTTCATGTATGTGTTCCTTTCGCTTGTTGTTTGATGTGCTTCTTTCATCAATCCAGCTGCAAGTAAGTCTTCTAGCATGTGCACTCTTTCTTCATCTCGTTCATCATCTCGTGATGATCTATCAATGTACCTATTCCTGAAATTCACCCATGATGGGAAGACAAAAAATCCGAAACATCCTAGTCTAGCATGATGCATTTTTTTCCATGTTCTGAGCCTAGGATAGATGACAGGTTGGGAAGAGGGCCCAGTAACTATGCACTACGTATTTCCATATGACAGGGAGTGGGGACTGGTCACTGAGACTGCGCAGAGCGGAGCTCAGGCTTGGACAAGGAACTTTGGTGCACAATCTTCACTGTTAGGGAAAATTGTACGGAGGCCACTGTGATCTGGATTTAAACAAGAATGAAAAAAATTATAAATATAACCATACATACAGAGATGTAGAAGAAATGATACTTCATTTCATTACTGTAAAATACTGAAATATGCTTACAAACAGAAATGGAAATAAACTAGCTAGGGCGATGGTAGCTTATCTTTGAGAAGAGATGTGGTAGCTACATGCCTCTGAACTGTGTTATGATGAGGCTCAAGGGCCTTTTTATTATTGAAAAATAAGAGCAAACCCTAAATAACCAAAACCATAACTCGAGGAGATGTAACACCAAGAGTTTATGGGCCCCATTAGGGTGAGTTGGACAACCAACTTCCGGGGTCGCGACTTGGTCATATTATCTTCGTTTTACGCGCATGATAACCCGTTGGAAAGATCTCTCCAAGGACTACGATGGAAAATATGATTTTAGATTAAAAAATCATTGGCGGTGGATTTCCTGAAAAAACGTCGTTTAGGGCCTTAAAACAGATTCGGAAGTTTAGGACCCAAAAAACTGCTAAAAATAGTAAACTATGCTACAATTAAGGAAACTATAGAAATGAAAGAAACAATGGGGGGGGTCCAAGTGGAATTGGTGGGTGGCCACCAATATCCACCTAGATCATTGCGCCCCCCCCAGGAAGCAATGGTCCCCATTGCACTGAGTTCCTCCATGAGATGAGGAAACGTCTGCTGAACTTGGTCCCTGGTGAGTCACTTCCCCTGGTGAAGGAATTGGCCTACTTTGACAACTAGATACAATTGGATCTACTGCTGGGGAGTGTGCTTGATCTTTGTGTCCATCATCTGATTAGTTGTAGCTTGTTCCATGCAATCTGGATTTAACTCTATTGGTGTGAGTTGATCTTCAATGTCGGATGTGTTTAGTAATGGTGGAAAGTATGGCTGAAGATGGTCCACATTGAACATTAGGTGCAAGCCAAGGAATGGGGGAATGCTGAGCTCAAATGCATTTTCCCATAGCCTTGGTAATGGTGTAAGGACCATATCGAAGTGGTTTGAGTTTTAGAAAGGCTCAGGTAAGGTATTCCTTTTGCAAATGCAACCAGACTTTGTCGCCCACCTGAAACTTGTGTGGCACCCAATGTTGATCATGTCGTTGCTTGTACTTGGCATTTGATTTCTCCAGAATGTCATGGACCTACTGGAGGATATGTTGGATGTACTCAATGAATTTGTTTTCCTTATCTGTTTCGGACTGGACATGAGTCGAATCTACCTGAGTAGCTACAAATGGCATGGCCACATCAATGGGACATAGTAGCTGGAATCCCAAGCCCACCTAAAAAGGGTTGTGGCCAGTCGAGCTGTGGAGAGCTTGGTTATAGTTGTGCTAAACATAAGGGAGGCTCTCATCCCATGTGTGTGGATGCTTTGAGTTGTACATGCGTAGAATGCATATAATCATCCTATTGACAACCTCTGTTTGACCATCAATTTGGGGATGGAAGGTTGTGGACTTAGTGAGTTTGGTGTCCAGCATCGACCAGAGACTGGACCAAAATTTACTAAGGAACCTGCTATCTTGATCTGAGATGATAAATTGTGGAATCCCAAAGTGTACCTACACTCGTTCAAAGAAGAGTTTAGTAGTGGCTTCTCCTATGATATTCTTTTTGCAGGCCTCCATAATGGCCATCTTCGAGAACCTATCAATGACTACAAAAACACAGTCATTTCCATGCTTAGTAGAAGGAAGGCCCAATATGTAATCAATGGAGATGGATTCTCGAGGGCGACTAGGGGTTGGAAGCAGGGTATAGAGGCCTTGCTTCTTGATGGTTGGTTTGGCGATGGCACAGACAGTGCAGGATCTGATGTACTTTCCGACATAGTGTTGAAGATTTGGCCAATAGAAATACTTCTATAGTATTGTCACCATTTTCTTGACCCCAAAATTCCCAACAGCTTGACAGTAGTGTGATTCCTAAATCATCTTGGCACACTCGCTTGAAGGAACACAAAGGTGACCCAGGTGGCATAAGAGGGCATCCTGGAGGTGAAAATATAGAACATGCTAACCCTCCAAGAGTGTCTGGTATGTGTGGCCAAATTATGTGTTGATTTTGTAGAGAAGTGGCCAATCTAAAGACTCGTGTCGAGTTGAGCACAGTGGTTAATGTTATGATCAGTGGTTGACTAAGGCAATCTACAACATTATTGGTGCTTCCCTTCTTATAATTGATATTCAAATGGAACTGTTGTAGGTATGTAGACCACTTTTTATGGCGATCATTCTGAAATTTCCCTTGGGTCTATATGAACTACAGGGGTTGGTGGTCTATGTGGATGATTGTTTCCTTTCCCAAAATGTAATGCTTCCATTGTTGACAGGCCTACACAATGGAATACATCTCTTTGTCATAAGTGGGATACTTCTAGACTATGTCTGAAAGTGTCTCACTCTGATAAGCCATTGGATGCTTGTGTTGAGTAAGGGTTGCCCCAATAGCATAGTCAGAGGCATCTGTCTCAATCTCAAATGGTTGTTGCAACTCTGGTAATGTGA
>APFE031438875.1:54985-73927 GCA_000404065.3 Pinus taeda | reverse complement strand
GACAATTATGCCTACACACCAAGTCGTATATGCAAACACACACTGAAAACACACATATGTACAAATCAGATGCACGAAATTCATGCATAATATTTCTTCAGATAAAGCCCGTTTCGGGGCTTATCTAGAGAATTCCCTTCATAATCGATCAGCTCATAGGCCCCTTTTTGCAAAACACGTTTCACAATGTAAGGCCCATGCCACATAGGCTCGAATTTTCCTGCCCCCATCTTATCATCGATTGATCATAAAGCAGGACTAGGTCTCCTTCAACGGAAGAATGAGGATTGACAGCTTGGTCGAAGTGAGTTTTCACTCTCTTCTTCTATGCTTCAATGACTAGAGAGGCTAGTCGACGGGTCTCGTCTAATCGCTTTAGGTAAAGAAGACGTTCTTCTACCAGTGTAGTGTTTGGGAGCAATTCGACGACTAATTTAAGAGAAGGGATCTCACATTCAATCAGAAGGGTAGCCTCCAGACCGTAAACCAATTGGAACGGTGTGAACCCGGTGGCATCCTTCACTGAAGTATGGTAGGCCCATAAGGTAGAAAACGACATCAAATGCCAGTTGGACTTGTGCATGCCAATGGTGCGTTGAAGCATCGTGACCAAAAATTTGTTGACAAGTTCTACTTAGCCATTGGCCTAAGGATAATATGGCGTCGAACTATCATGCCGCAAGCCTAGCTAGGTTGTTAACTCAGTCATCATATGATTACGGAAATGAGAACCATGATCAATGATGATAGCTTAAGGGACTCCGAATCGTGAAATGACATGATTGAAGAAAAATTGAGCCGCTATCTTACCATCATTAGAGAGCGTAGGCATCACCTCGGCCCATTTCATGAAATAATCAACGACAACGATGATATACCCATGCCCCCCCGGTCGAGCGAGGGTTACAGGTCATATAATCAATGCCCCATTTGGCAAAAGGGCTGACGATAATGACAGGGTGTAAAGGAGTAGGAGACACATGCATCTTCTGTTGGTAGATTTGGCACGTATGACAAGAGCGGACGAAGAGAATGCAATGTTTGAAAATAGATGGCCAATAATAACTAGCACGGAGGATTTTTGAGCAGTAGCATATCCGGACATATGACCACCACAGGCACCAGAGTGCAGTCATTCAAAAATCGTTTGGCTTCCTCGAATGTCAGACAACAACGGAGAATAGAGTCAGCACTGAGACGGTATAGGATATCCACGATAATGCAATAAGGTTGAGAATGATGGCAAATACATCGTCAAGCATCCTTGGACAAATCAGGATGAAAGGAGGACATCTGAAGGTAGACAATAATATCCCCATACCAAGGATCGAGGGTGCTAATCAAGAACATAGACTCATCCGGAATATGGTCCCTTGATCGAGAGGGCACAATAGCAGATGGTGGGAGCAAAGCAACTCAGCGAAAATGATGGATTTCTTAGATTTGGTTGTAGCAAGCTCCAAGTCAAACTCTTGAAAGATGAAAATCCACTTTGAGTAATTGCCCCCTAGTAGCTGACGTTACAAAATGTACGTCATTGGGTTGTAGTCAGAAATCACCGTCGTGGTGCACAATAATATATAGTGGCAGAAACGTTGGACGACATGAACGACTGCCAATGCCAACTTCTCGACATAGGCATATCGAGTTTCCATGTCAAATAGATTGCGACTGAGATAATAGACAACATGCTCAGTACCATCATCAACTTGTGAAGTAGGAAAGTATTCTCGTTGTGGACAGAGGCAACCCCTCTAGCCCTAGAGTGGGTCTAGTCATAGCAAAGACAAAACAACAATTGATTCCCTTAAATAGTCATCATTGGAGGCCTACCTCAAACTGGTGGTTGATGAAGTTCCGTTGCGCTGCTCTAGCTTCCATTTCCTTCTCCTTAATGAGCAATCAACCCGAAACACCACATGAAAACAACAGAGCACGTAACCGAGAACAAAAATGATCTATTTACTCATAAGTCAAGAAATCATGAGCTATCAAGTAAATTACATACAATACATAGGAAAACATCATTGATTGTATTAATAATGAATCAAGAGAAAAGCTTACAACCAAGTCTTGATGTCGCAAGCCTTCTCAGATGGGTCTAGCCAATATGTTTCTTCAAGCATTCACTCTCAAGGATGGGTCTCCCAAACAAACAATATCTCTTTCTCACTCACAAGCTTTAATACAAAGTTAAGGGCACTCCACAACCTCTTACAAACTATTATCAATCCCACACTTGTCACACTCACACCAAAGCTACCTATCTAGCTCAAAAGCACTAGCAACACTATCCAACCAAAAGAACTAGCAGATCATAGCAATGTTGAGTGATTTTATAGGAGAAGGATTTTCCATGAAATGAGGGAGAGGGAGCTTATCCTCAAGGAAGGTAGCACAAAAGACGGAACTACTATCCCAGAGGGGGAAGGGTGACCCAAATTGACCCAAGAACCAGGTCTGGAGACATCTAGAAGGCCGACTGTTAGAACAAATTCGCCCAATCTGGATCGTCGCTAGTCGTAAACTAAGTCTCCACGATGGCATCACTAGGAGGCAATGCATGCAGATTAATCGTTGCAATAAATAGTTAATAGCCTTGCACCGGACCTTGAAATCCGACTGTCGCGAGAAACAGATGTACACTTGTGACGGGGTCACGATGAGACCGCTTATGACAGGGGACCATCGTGTATATTAAGGGTTTACTCATGACGAGGCAAAAACTTAGGGAATGAGGGTCAACTTGCAGCATCAAAGAGCATTTGCTTAATCTTCTTACATTGGTGGGAAGATATGAACATGTTTATTTGACACATGACACAACAGAGGGACTGAGATGAGGACAGTGACAAATTACTGTGTAACACCCACCCGGGGTGGCGCGGGGTGAGAGGCAACACCCCACCCTACGCCACCCCGATGGCCTGCCCGCCCGCGTGGGATGGCCAGGCGATTCCCAAAATTGCCTGGCCACCCCGGGTGGGCGAATACGGAAATCACCCGGCCACCCCGAGCAAGCGGGCGGGCTGCCGGGGTGGCACGAGGTGGGGCACCGCCGCCCACCCCACGCCACCCCGGCTGCTTGTCCGCCCAGCCTGGGTGGCTGAGCGATTCCAGGAATCGCCCAGCCACCCCGTGTGGGAGGGCAGGCGGGCGATTCCTAGAATCTCCCAGCCACCCCGGGCGGACGGGCGAGCGATTCCGGGAATCAAGTGCTTCCACCCTGGCCGTCGGGGTGGCGCAGGGTGGGCGGCCGGGGTGGGAGCACTTGATCTTGGAGAGATATTCCTTCTTCCGCTTCTCTTGCCTTCCCTCAGATGCTAGGTGAACATCCTCCTCCTCTTGCTTGACCTTGACCCCTTTGCTACTGCTACCTGTCTTCGACTGTCGTCTGATCACTTCCTGGCGAAGAGCTACCCACATCTCGTCCCAAGGTAGGAGAGTCCCTCTACCGAGGATGCTCTAGACAGATACTTCCTACTCTTCTGAGACAACATTCAAGGTTGTCCTCACAATAAGCTCCTGATCCGGTGTGTTTTTGTCTATGCAGATCTCCTTCAAGACATCATGGAGAAGCTGTGCCGCCCACCCCACGCCACCCCGACAACCCAACCACCTGCCCGGGGTGGCGTAGGGTGAGGGGTGGTGCCCCACCCCTCACCACCTCGGGCGGGTGGGCGAATCGTCCGGGTGGGGCGCCACCGCCCACCCGTGCCACCCCAGCGGCCCGCCCTCCCGGGGTGGCCGAGCGATCCCAGAATCGTTCGCAACCGAGCGGCCGCCGGGTGGCGCGACGGTGGGTCCCAGCTTACTGCACACCATGCTCTGACAGATGTATGGTTAATTTGGTCACTAAAAGTATTAATGAAAATAAAATATTAATAATAAATCTACTTCATTAAACTAATTTAATATGAAAATTTTCAAGGAAAAAATTTAACTAACCTTTTAATTGCGAGAATTTTTCGTTGAATATGTTGTTGATAGTAATGTAGCTACTCCACAAATTCGCTCCATGTCTTTCAACGAATCTCAAAAAACCTTGATGTAATGTGAGTAATAGTGATAATGGAATTTAGTATATAGGTGAAATTACAGAGATGTTTTAACGTACGATGAATGTGGGATTAATTAGCTTTAAAAAATTTTAACATGTTAATTTTTTTATGGCGATGAAGGAAAATATGATAAAGCGAGGGGTGAATATGGGATTCATTTGTTTTAGAATGTATTATAAAAATTAAAAAAACAAATTCAATTGTTTAGTAAATATTATATACTTTGACTATTAAAATAATTTAGGTAGAAGTTGTAGTTTACAATTTTAACTTTAATGATTTATTTTATAAAAAAATTTAGTTTACATTTTTCATTAAATTGTAGAATAAAATAATGAAGAGAAATTAATCTCACAAATTTTAGGAGGGAAATTTTTGTGAACTTTTGGGGAGAAAATTTGAGGGAATTTCCTTTCTCATATTATATCTTAGGAGACTCTCCATTGTACATCAACATCTCTATCTGAAGTGAGGATGTCTGATATGATTTCATTTATACAACATCAACATCTTCATCGCGTAACAACTCTATTCATATGGATGAATATAGCGGGAATTCTTCCACTATGAATAGAAAGTCAATTCTTCCACTTAGTCCTGATCCTAAAGACTATGAGAGCAGCACTGATGAAAGAGGGGATGGAGAATTTCAAATAAATAAAGAGTCACAGATTCCTTAGTCCGAATACGAAGGACTATGAAAGCAGTAGTGATGATGAGCTTGATGACAAATTTCAAAAGAATGGAGTGTCACGGTGTCCACATAGTCCTAATTCTAAGCACTATGAGAGCAACAGTGATGAAGAGCATGATGGTGAGGTTCAAAAGAATGGAGTGTCACAGTGTCCACTTAGTCCTAATTCTAAGGACTATGAGAGCAGCGGTGATGAAGAGTGCGATAACAAATTTCAAAAGAATGGAGTATCAAAGTGTCCACTTAGTTCTAATTCTAAGGACTATGAGAGCAACAGTGATGAAGAGCATGATGATGGATTTCAAAAGTATGGAGTTTCACGGTGTCCAGTTAGTCCTAATTTTAAGGACTATGAGAGCAGCAGTGATGAAGAGCGGGATGATGAATTTCAAAAGTATGGAGTGTCACGGTGTCCATTTAGTCTTAATTCTAAGGTCTATGAGAGCAACAACGATGAAGAGTGGGATGATGAATTTCAAAAGAATGGAGCGTCACAGTGTCCACTTAGTCCTAATTCTAAGGACTATGAGAGCAACAGTGATGAAGAGCGTGATGATGAATTTCAAAAGAATGGAGTGTCACAATGTCCTCTTAGTCCTAATTCTAAGGACTATGAGAGCAACAATGATGAAGGATAAGATGATGCACTTAGTCCTAATTCTAATGAGTATAATGGTAGCAATGATGAAGGACATGATGATATACTTAGTCCTAATTCTATGGACTATCAAAGCAGCACTGAAAAAGCACATGAGGAAGAATATCCAATAAACATCGAGTCAAATTTTCCATTGAGTCTGAATTCTAAGGACTATGACAGTAGCACTAAAGAAGTTGAAGATGAAGAATATCCTCCAAGTCAGTATTTTAAAAGCACAACTAATCATAGTGTGGATAACATTCCTCTTAATGATGATGAAAATCGTTATACAAATGATGATCCAATGATGGAGATGTTGCTAAGAAATATTATATCGAGGAGTAGGAGCAGATCTTTTCATATCAATGAAAGATGTTTTAGTTATACAAGGGATAGAGCAGAATATTTGACGAGAAGAAGTTCTATCAATGCACTCATTTCAAGTGAATGTTGCCAAAAAGATTGCTTGAAACATATGGATTTCAAATTTGCATTAAAGAGCATGAAGAGATATTTGTCAATGAATAAAAACATGCAAAATTCATATTTAGTTGGGTGCATGCAATCTACATTGTCGGGTTATGATTATTATATTAGGGCTTTATTTATCTGTAGAAAATATATCAAAATGTTTCATTCGAATTGGGAATTTTCGTCTCTCGAGAATTCAAGAAAATTTGGAAAAGGATCCCACATTTTATTCAGAAGTACATCATAAAAGACAGTTTGGGCCATTATCAAACATTGCAATGTCATGGATGAAAGATTTCTTTTCAAAGCATGGAGAGTGTATGCCAAATAGAGAGACAATACATATTCCAGATAATTTTTCAAGACGAGAAATCTACAACTTATACAAAGAATATGCAGAAGGTGCTGAGCGACATGGACGATTTATTACATATCAATATTTTGTGAAGGTATGGAAGAAAGAATTCAACAATGTTCGTATTCCTAAGAAAACAAGGATGGGGATTCGTAGTACATGTGCTTCTCTTAAATAAAAAGGGGACAAATGTGAAGGGTCAGAAAGAGGTAAGCATTCATAACTTTAACTTTTAAAATTGTATATTCATCAAGTATGGAAACATATTTCTTAATGGCTTTCTTTTATGTTGTGTAGATTCAATTGTCAAAGAACTTCAGGAGCATCACGAAAAACAAACAAATGGAAGGAAGAAGTTGTACAAGCATCGAAATAAGTATTATGATAATCCGAATAAATATTTGGGTTTGATAATTGATGGTATAGACTAGAAGAAAACACTTTTACCACATTTTGTTCGCACACCCAAAAATTTACAGGAGGAAAATTTTATTCAGTTTCACTTGGTCGGTTGTATGGTATTCAATGGGAAAATGTTGCCAAAGGTGTACTTCACAACTCCAAATATTCACAATGATGCAAATCTGACCATAACAATAATTCATGATGTGCTTTCTCATTGGTCTGGTAATCTTCCTGAATTTTTGTATCTACAATTGGACAACACTTGCCGTGAAAACAAAAAATCAGGTTTTTTTTGGATATCTTAACATGCTTGTTGAATTGAGAATTTTTCAGAAGGTAAAGGTTGGTTTCCTTCTTGTTGGGCACACTCATAACCATATTGATCAGATGTTCAGTCATTTTTTAGTCACATTGAGGAGGAAGGAAGTTGGGAGCTTGCCATCACTAATTGAATGCATTAAGAAACCATACATGCCAGAGCCTACTTTTGATGTGTTGGAAGAAACTGTTGACATGCGAAGGTTTGTTCTGGGATCATATGGTGAGGGGAAATGCATTGAACAACTTAATGACATTAGCTTCCAACATCAATTTCGTATCAAAAAAATTGATGGGAAAACACTAATATGGGGCAAGAAGTATTCAACTACTGTAGAATGGGCACCATCATCAGGTTTTGCAATTTTTGAAGTTCATTCCAGATCATCCAATATTTGCATCAAAAATATTGTTATTACAATCAGTTGGTGAAGTTCTTAATGCACATAGACAAAATAGAGATATAAATTATTTTGGTTGTCTGGAAGAAATTAAAAAATGTATTAGATATACATATAAGTACTTTGACATTGCTGATTCAGTTTGGTGGGAGTCATTTTTCAATAATCAAAGTGATATCATTTCAACAACAACAAATGAAGATATTCATTTGAAAAATCCATTTATTTGGCCACAAAATGTGTCGAATGAACATGAGGAAATAAACATTGTTGAACAGCAACATCTCAAGGTACTATTAATTCTTCACAGGCAGAGGAAAGAGAGATGTATATTGGTTCCAGAAGATCTCGTGCACAACATGAAGCCATGGAAGACCTTTACAGGGGTTCAGTACAATATATTAAGGAGGGTTGCATGATTGCAGTGTAGCAAATGGAGATCCCAATGGCTATCCGTTCTGGGTTGCTAAAGTTATAAATGTATTTACAGAAAATGAGGATGTTACAGTGTTGAAGTACATTGGTATGCCAGAAAATACGCACCCATTCAATGGTGTGTATAAGCCAGAGATGGTAGTTGACAAAAAAAATGGCGAAAAGAGAAAAAGAAAGGGTAAAAATATAAATTGTCGTCGCACAGACATATTAAAATTGGAGGATGTTGACATACTTGTTTATGACTTCAATTTAACAAAGAGAGGAACTCTTCACTTCAAGACGATAGAGATTCTGAAAAGGTTGTTACCAGAAGGAACAATGTTGAGATGGGAGTTTGCTGAAACCAGTCGTAGATCTAGAAAAATTTTGAAACCTGAAACGATGGGCATGCATGTGGACTCAGATGTGGCACTAGTTGATAAAAGAGAAGAATATGGAACATCTTCATCAGCATCTAGTCACTCATCTGAAGATGTGAATTCTGATGGTGTGCAAGAAAATATGAGTGATTTTGAATAATTATTTAAGACAATTTATATAACTAATGTATGTATCATATCTTGAAATAAAATTTATGATTTCCATATGGTGTTAAATGAGAAGTTATGAGGCATTTTTATGTTTTTGGATTATATGTCTTAATTATGATCATTTTTATTGTTTAAAATATCTACAATGTAATATTAAATTAGAGATATAATGTATGTCTTATTCAATATACAAATAATGACTTTTGAATTCATTTAGTGATGTAATTTGTTCTTAATGTCAAGTTTTTTAATTTTATAGTTGAAAATTTTTCAATTTCTTTTGTATCTAGCATGTTTTTTTTTGTTTTTGTTTTTGTTTTGTTTTTGTTTTGTTTTGTTTTGTTTTGTTTTTTTTTTTTTTTTTTTTTTTTTGAAGAAAAAGCGAACTTTTTATTAAGGAAATAAAAACTTACAAAGCATATGTTGTGAGCATTTCTGATGCTTCTGATTGACTGCTTTTGCAAGCAGATAAGAGACAAAAACTTTCTGCCATTTTTATCTGGCTGTCCTCAAAAATACAGCTGAGTACCTTTAAAAATAAGCTCTGTAGGGCTTGCACCACTGTTCTTCAACTCTGCCAGCATATCAGCCTCATGCTTGCTTCTATAGGCCTTCTTTGATGTTTATCCCACTAGAAAGGCTGAATTCACTCTGAGCGGCATAGAACAGTAATCCCAATCCCTCCTTTGCAGCTGCTGAAATCATTGAGATTTGTTTTCTGTTCAAACTCCTCCGATTTTCGCTCCTGTAACTAGCAGATCATAGAAAGCCAATATTAACCAAATAAAAGGGAGAATGCTTCCCTTGTTATTCGCCTCTCAAACATTTGCATTTTGGCAAAGGCAAAAGTGGAGTAAAGTCTCGCTTTGAATAGCCAAAACCGGACAGGTATGAAGGAACATCCTCTCATTAAGAGAGCATCCAATTAAAAAAACCAGGAAAAAAGCGATTAGTGACTCCTCGAAAGAGGAAAGAACTCCAATACAAAAGCTGTATGGTCATAGCGCCCATGAAGAGACGAGAGAGGGATAACAGTTTTATTTGAGAAGAGATTTGATGCTGATATAGAGTCTGAATGAAACAACAGAGGCAGAAAAGAAACAAAAGAGAGTAAACACATAAGACACAGTTAATGCTAAAGAGCGAAAGGAGGCTGATCGGATGAATGGATCTGTCCCTGCCGGTCTTCTACAACTTTCTAGTTTCCCATAGTCTGCTGCAAGCCTTCTTTAGAGAGTAGGTCCGCTGAGGCGTTGCTGTCCCTGTAAATGTGACATAAGGAAAGGTTGTTAAAAGACGATTTTAACCCCCACAATTCTTCCAATAGAAGCTTCAGAATTTGACTTTTGCAAGAACTTTTCCCATTGACCCAATTTATAACGTTTAGGGAGTCTCCGAAGATCTGTATTGAGAAAATGTTCTTTGTAGAAGCCAACAGAGGAGAAATCTCAGAGCTGACAGCTCATCGAAGTTATTGGATCCTGTCCCTAGACCTACAGATGCTTTTAAAGAATGATTTGCATCTATGTGAATGACCATTCCTGCTCCTGCCCTGTTGTTTTGAGATGCTCCGTCAAAAAAAGCCCAGGGGATGCCTTCTTTAATGATTACAGACTTGTGATGGGCTCGCTGATTTTTAGAATCGGGAACAGGGATGGACGAGTAGATGGAGGCACAATGAATAGTAGTGACATTTACCGGAGTTTCCTTCTCTTGAAAGAGGCTCCTGTTCCTAGCTATCCAGACCCCCCAGCAGAAAATGAGGGGAAGATTTCTCATGTTCCCATCGGGGTATTTTTTCCACCAAATTCCCTAGACCTCTTCCAAGGATCCATTCCCCCATTCTGCCTGAATGTTTAGCAATTTCCTTACCTCTCCCCATATCTTTTTTGATTCAGAGCAGTGGATAAAAAGATGGTTAATTGTTTCCTCATCAGACTTGCACACAGGACATCTCCCTAGACCGCACATGTACCTTGACTGAAGAATATCCCAGGTTGGGATTTTCCGCTTTAACAAACACCAGAAGAAGAGTCTAGCCTTGGCTGGACACTTTAGCTTCCAGACGTGCTTCGACCACCATTCTGGATCACTCCACCCTTTCCTTGACATAATAAATTTATATCCACACTTAGGAGTGTATTCTCCGTATTCTCCATGAGCCCATATCAGCGTATCCGAACCTTCTTTTAGTCTGACATTGGATCGATTGAGTTCTTGGATGTAGGAGTTCCATTCGTTCCTCCATCTAATGTTCATTCCTAAGTCTTCCCCATATTTCCAAGCCTGTCCCCACATAGTAGATTGGCCTTCCTTCTCCACCTGGTTTAGAGTAGAGATGCCCATATTTTCTAGATGTCTGATAATCCCTGGGGATAGTGCAAATTTTTCGTTGCAACCTACCCAGGGGTCCAATCCTATCTTCAGGTTCCTGCCATTCCCAACCTTCCACGCCAATCCTTGTTCAATCACCTTGAACGCCTCCACCATTGCTTTCCAAATAACTGAGACATTCTTCTTATTCTTCACGGAGCTCCTTATCCATTCTTCCAAGGGGGCTGGTTCTATATATTTCCTTTTCACCACTTTAGTCCATAAATTGTCCATCGAAATTAATCGCCACCCTGATTTTGCTGCCAGAGAGAGACTAAAATCAGGAAGCCTTTTTATTCCCCATCCTCCCCATTCCTTTGGCCTTTCCAGTTTGTCCCAGGCCACCTAAGGAAGCATCGTGTTCTCTTTTGAGCCATCCCACAAAAATCTACAACATTTTCTTCTGATTTTCTCCAAAACTCCTTTAGGTACCCAGGTTAATGCTGCCCAGTAGACTGGGATGGCCAGAAGCACAGATTTAATAAGGGTCAATCTTCCAGCTCTGGAGAGCCATTTGAAACTCCAGTGAGAGATTCTGGATTCTATCTTGGCAATCAGCCAATTCTAGTCCTCTTTTTTATATGCCCCTGGTTTTAGCCAAGACCCCAATTATTTGAAGGTGGTGTCCATAGAGCTATATTGAAAAGGAAAGAGAGCTTGCAGATGAATCCTCTCCTGTCTGTCCATTCCTGCCACTGACATCTGAGATTTCCTAGGATTTATCTGCATTCCAGTTGCTTTCAAAAACAAATCTAGAATGGATTTTAATTCCTTAAGTTCGTTAGGAGCTCTGCTTGAGAAAATCAATATATCATCAACAAAAAGAAGATGAGAGATGAATAGATTGGTTGCTACCTCTATACCTCTTACCTTCCCCTCCCTTCTAGCTTTTTGGATCAGTCTGCTTAAGCCTTCTGCCACTAAGAGAAAAAGCAGTGGAGACAAAGGAAATCCTTGCCTTAAACCTCTCTGGCTTCTGAAGAAAGGAGATGTTGATCCGTTGATTAAAACTACATAGCTGACATTTGAGATGCACCCCATGATCCAACTGATAAAGTCATGTTTGAACCCCAAGTGAGTTAGAAGCAACCGAATATCAATCCAGTTAATCCGGTCGAATGCTTTGGATAGGTCAATTTTTATTACTACACCCTTCTTGTTCTTTTGTCTGACACTGTGTAAGACTTCTTGGGCTACTCCGATGGCCTCATGAATTTGTCTTCCATTTAGAAACCCGAACTGCTCCATTGAGATGTGGCTCGCCAGAATGGGCTTGATTCTGTTTGCTATCACCTTAGCTATGATCTTGTATAAGCAGTTGCAAAAGGAAATCAACCTGAAGTCTTCAAAAGTCTCGGGAACTTCCTTCTTCGGGATGAGGGCAAGGAAAGTAGCATTGAAAGGACTGTAGACTTCTCCTTTCTTTCTGGATTCTTCAACTACCTCGGTTATTTCTGCGCCAATCAAATAAAAAAAGTGAAGGAAAAGTTCTATAGACCATCCGTCCGGCCGAGGACTTTTTTCCTTTGCCATGGATTTCATTACTGACTCTACTTCCTCCTTAAATACCAGACTTAACATCTCCTCAGCTTCTTCCTCCTCAACAAATCTTGGGAAACATTGAGCTGTATTTATTACCTCAGCAATGGTAGCCTCGCCCGGATTTGCAAATAAACTCTGAAAATGTCTTTGTCCAAGGCCTGATAATGAATTGAAGGACCGAAATTCCCTCCCTTCTTCATTTTTAAGGCTCCATATGGTGTTTGTAGATTTCCTCCCTTTTGCATAGTTGTGGAAAAAGCTGGTGTTCTCATCTCCAACTTTTAACCAGATCGCTCTGCTCTTGAGCCTCCATTTCTCTTCTTTTGCCAATAGAATTTGATTCTGAAGTTTCTCCAGGTGTAGGGTCCTGTCCTTTGAAGCCTGGGTAGCATATCCATCCACCTCTATGCTTTCCAGATTTTTCAGTTCTTCACTTATCCTGAGTTGCTCCTCGTTTTGCTTTGCTTTCCTATCTTTTGCCCAGAGGATTGTCGCTTTTTTCAGTCTCTTGAGATTTTCCATAAACAGGAAACTTTTATCCTCTCTTGAGTTATTATCCGATGTATCCAGGTTTCTTTGAAAAGATTGATAAAAGAAGGTTCTTGCAACCATGAAGAGTTGAACTTAAAAGGCGAGGGAGGCTTTGGAAGGGGGGTGGAAAGGTCCAAAAAAACAGGGAAATGATCAGAAGACCCCTTTTCTTCGACCCATTGCCTGAAAATAGGAACCTTTGAAGCTAATTCTTCAGAGATGAGAAACCGGTCCAGTCTTTTCGCCACTCTAGCCTCCCCTGCACTCCGATTCCTCCAAGTCGGCTTTAGCTTTATCAGATTGACATCTATGAGTTTGCTGTCCGATAGGAGATTTAA
Source organism: Pinus taeda (assembly GCA_000404065.3). Classification (NCBI taxonomy): domain Eukaryota; kingdom Viridiplantae; phylum Streptophyta; class Pinopsida; order Pinales; family Pinaceae; genus Pinus; species Pinus taeda. Next base: position 60,830 of record APFE031438875.1, on the reverse strand, counting down.
GAAAAATTCCGTCAAAGGGTCTTCCCTGGCCGACGGTCCCCAAGCCTCTGCTCTCCCAACAGAAAAATTTAAGTCTCCTCCCAACACCAGATGATTTGTCTTCAACAGAGATATGGACATCAAATCGTTCCAAAAGAGCTCCCTTCCTTGACAGGGCCCGTATACATTGAGAATAGTAATAGGGAATGTGAAATCAGGGGATTGGACTTCCATACCCATCACTTGTTTCATGCCCCACTGGTTTGTCACCTTTACTTTCCCTTCCTTATAGCCTATTGCCAAACCCCCTGAATGATCCACTGAATCTACTGCTAAGAAATTCCAGCCAGGAAGGAGGGCATTTAGAGACAGTTCTACTTCGGCTCTGTTCCCTAATGTCTCTTTCAGAAAAAGAATCTCTGAATTTGAATTTTGAATCAACTCTCTAAGGGCCAGTCTTTTAGGTTTACTGGCCAGACCCCTGCAGTTCCATGATGTCAATATCATTTTATAACATTTTCAGGGGTCTGCACCGCTCTAAGAACCCCAGTGATGGACTGATGTTTCCCATCAGCTACATCAAATTTTGCTTTTATTTTTGCCTTGGCTAGATTAGACTTCCTTCCTCTTTTATTTTTGAATTGGCTTTGAGAGGGGAGCTGACCTATGCCACCTACTGAATCTGTAATAGCAGGCTTACAATCATGGGATCTAATATTGTAAGGACATGGAGATTGGAGAAGAGAGGAGGCAGGATGAGGCAAGTCATCTTCACAATGCGGATCTGGGGCGGGCATGGTAGCTGAAATAGATTCTATGCCAGTTTCCACCAGAGATACGATAATATTCTCGCTTAGACCATTTTTATGAAAGGAAGAAGAGGAAGGAAAATTTATAGGCTGGTTATCAGCATTTGGATCTGAAAGAATAAAGGGAGAGGGGGGAGATTCTAAGCACTTATCCATTACTTTTTCATTGACAGATGGATTTTGAGAAACTGTCGGCTCCCTAGAGATTTCCTCATTAGCTTTAATGGGGTCCATCTCCAGGTCCTTATTCAAGTCATTGTACTGAGGTGCTTCCTGAGGCTGCCCTTCTTGAAGAACCTCTGTCTCCAATCCTTCAACATTCTGATCCCCGAACCCCTCCTTCTCCTGATTGAAATGAGAATGACTGATGTCCTTTTCCCAGTGAGATGATGTCCTCCGAGAACGCCTTTTTCTCCTACCCAAAGGACATTCCATGGCCAAATGCTCGCATACATGGCATCTATGGCACTGAAAAGGCAAGGATTCGTAATCCAAGATTTGCTCAAGAACATAGTCCTTGTATTGAAGGTTTATCTTTTCTGCAAGGCCTCTGCTGGGGTTTAGACTCACTAAAATCCAAGCCATAGCATTGTTCCTGGTTTCAATGAAGGACATATCAGCGTCCAGAAAGGAGCCCAACCGATTCCCTATTGCTTTGAAGATTGATTCAACCCATAGAAATGAAGGCAACCCTGGAGCTTTTACCCAGACCGGAAAGACATCCGTTTTCTCGTGGATAACATCAAATAGGGGATTCCATTTCTTCAGCAACACTGGAATGTTTCCTATGGCCCAGTTCCTTTCTATAACCCAGTCTGCTGCCTCTTTATTTTCAAAACAGAACATGAACCATCCCTTTGCAAGGTTTGAAGCTTCAAAACCTTTGATTTGGTCAGACAGAAAATTCTGTTCTCCCCAGGCTTGGATAAAACATGAGGTAAATTTCTTCCCTCTTGCCTTGCCAACCAGAGTACACTCTGCCACCTCCAAGGATTCCTTAATCGTCACATACATGCCCAATACCAGGTTCCCTTCTATTTTCTGTGAACCGATTGGCCTTTGGTTTTTCCTCTTCTCCCCTTTTTTCTTATTCCCTGCGACTACTTCCGTTGACTCCTTGTTTATAACGTTACTAGCTGGATCTTCCTGGTCCTGAATCGGAGGGGTTTCAGACTCCAGGCATGGAGGATTCGAAAAACTTGTGAGAACAGGGAAGGAATCGGCTAGCGATTGGTTACGAGCCTGTGCACCCACAATTTCTTCTGCTCCTACCGCTTGAAAAGCAGGAGGGACTTCAAAACCTTCCGCCGATCGATCTCCTATTCCTTGAGAGCGGACCTGATCTTTGAAATAAGAAACCCTAGAAGACGCTGGAACTCTTCCAGATCCCCTTGAACTTCCTTGCCCGGAATTACGCTCTAAATTTTCTATGTCCTCTATACCTCCTGAGGGAGAAAACCCGGCCGTGAAGGGTTTGCCTTTGTTGCTGTAACCCTGGTGATAATTTGCATGCCGCACATCCTCACCAAGTCTGCCTGTCTACTGTGAGAAGGGCGAATCTTGTTGCTTGAGGACATTTCCTTCCCGATCCTTGAATAACTGGAGTGAAGAAAGATTGATCTCAGTCGATTTTTGCAAGAGGGTTTCAGACCTTGAAGACTCAGAACCTCCAAAATATCGCTTTATATTCCTCGCAGTAATGTCTTTCCCCCAAACCGATAGGATATCTTCCATTTCCGGTTCAAGATCCACCAACTCATTTGGGTTAACCATGATTACTGTGCCTGCGCAGGGAGGGTCGCCAGAAACAGTTTTGATGCCGGTACAAAATAGCTCCTGTCTTTTACAGTCTCAGGAAGGCGGAGAAAACAAGCTCGCAGTGTAATGATCCCCAAGCTGCCGGCTTAAACTGCTTTTTACCTCCAACTGCCAATCCTCCTGTCATTTTCCCTCCTATACCTATGTCTGCAAACTATGACCACCTACAGGATCCCTAACCCGCGCCTAATCCTAGTTCCGATTGGAGTCTTTGCTCCCAAACCCTCGCCATCTCTCATACGAATATGAGTTACCTTTGTATCTAGCATGTTATGGTCGAGAACATGTTGAATTTATACTTAGGAAAGAAAAATGATATTCTACCAAAAATATTAATTTGTTTTTTCCTCATAAACAACTTTGTTTGGCACATAAAAATTTGGTTTTACTAGCATTTTTTAAACATTTTGAAGATTGACCCTAAAAAAAATCATCGTTCCAATATCATCACTTTTTCGTTTTCAAGCTGTATTTTGCACGAAAATTTCGTTTTCACTACCATTTTTAAACATGTTCAAAATTGATCCTAAAAAACAAAAATCATTGTTCCAGTATACACACTTTTAGTTTTTAGCACTTTTTTTGATGTTTTTTGGGGTTTTTTGGCCAGAGTTCTCGTTTTGAGTTTATAGTTCCCGTTTCAAAGTTTACATTGTTCATTCTTCAAATATGCTTGTGATGAGATTGTTGATTCAATGAAAGGGAGAACACATTGATTCCTTTGATGATTTTTCTTTGATGTAGATACTTAAAGATGCTTCAATGTGTATACCATATTTCTTTGAGTGGGGGTGGGGTCCTTGAGGCCTTCTTCTTGTTGTTACTTCTAGATGGAGTGATCCTTGAGATGGGTAGTCCTTCTTGGTGCTCCTTAGATTGTTTGGCCCTTATGTATCCCTGCTTGATGATTTGATGTCCTCTTTGATGTCTTGACCTTTATTTATACTCCTTTTGATGGTCCTTCTTCAAGTTTCCTTTCCTTGTCTTGTCACCTTAGCTTTGAAACCATGTTGAGAAATCTAGGGCAGCTAGATTAGGTGATTTCTCTTACTTTGATAACTCCTTGTGATGTAGTTTTAATTAACTTAATTAACTTCTTCTTTCTCTTAATTATACATAATGTTATTATCATCAAACAATTACCAAATCATAAAGAACAATGAGACAAGAGGACACAATATGTAGGTGATCAACCAAGGCCAAAACCTCTCCTCTTGAGAGGAAAACCCACAATAAGTCCTCTCTTCATATAGAATCTTCAAATGATGAATTCCAAGACCTAAGACCTTTGACAAAGACCCCTCCAAGGCCAAGTCAACCTTTCTCCTTGATGAGCTTTCTTTCTAGTAATTTCAACCCCATCAACTTCTTTATCATCTTCGACCCCAACAATTTCTTTTGCAATTTCGACCCTAATAGTTTCTTTTGCAACTTCGACCCTAGCAGTTTCTTCTACAACTTTGACCCAACAAATTTCTAGTGGTCCAACTTTCCCAACAACTTTCTAGCACTTTGACTTGCCTAGAAACCGTTGAAACCCTAACACAAGAGAGAGAGAGAGAGAGAGAGAGAGATCCAAAAACTTCGATCTTGATTTTCTTCTTATTATCCTTGACCTTTTTCCTTTTCCAACTTCCTTATTAAAGATATCAAACCTGCTTGATGTCTATCCAAATGAGGGCGAGTTCCTTCTTATATATAGGCATTCAGGGGTACAAATTGCTTCCTTGAGGCCGACTTGATATTTCATGTAGGATGACTTGCTTGAGGCACCATGACAAGGTTTTGGAGGGTCTTTGACTCTAATTTTGCTCAAATTATTTTTTATTTACAATATGTAACATGCTCAAAAGTGTCTTTCATACATGACAATGACTCTTACGACTTGTTGGTTCAAATACAAGCACTCAATGGGTGCTTGACCTAAAAATAAATTTCCCTTGAGCATGAAACCCATGCCTCAAGAATAACAATAATAAATTTATTTTTTTCTTTACAATAAATACATAAAATCATGATTACATATGTCATTATGAAGATCGAACCTAGTTACATATTTCAACACCTTATAGCCCATACCATCCATGACAACAACTTTAAACATGGAATGGTAAAATGGGTTTTTCTTGGAAATGTTGAATGGTATGTCACTCCAAGCATTTTGCCACAATTTTGTTGGCCTCTTCTTTCTCCTTCAATTTCACCATTAATCAAATAGAAGGTTGCCCCCTAGGCAAAGATATTGGCACAAAGAAAGCTGAGGATGTTGAGGGGCATACATTACAAAATGTGAGCATGGGGATCGGTTTTCCTCCACTCCTGAGACTGAGATGCTTTTGGATCTATTTGCAAGCTTAAGCCTTGCTTCTTCCTTTTGATTTCTCTTTCTTATGCATTTGAAAAATGGATTGGTTTGCAATATGATTTTTTTTTTTGGAGTAGTTGTTGAGAAAAGATCCACTTCATTCCTTGATATTTTGATAGGGTGGTATTTCAAACGGCTGATTCCACCAGACTTTTCCATATCCCAAAAGTTGCAATTCAACCTCATTCTATTATGACTCTCATAGGATGTACCATACTCCCACATTGGATCCAATGGCTTTGGCATTTTGATTCTTGAAATGTGTAGACTCTAGATCCTAGAGCACTGATTCAATTTGTAAATCTATGGGGAAAAATGAGGGAAACTTAGAATTACAAATTTTGAAATAGAATACAAATCCACAAAATTGAAAAAACATGAAAAATGCTCCATTTTAAATACCTTATCTACATAAGTATTAAATCTGCCATTTAAAAAGAGAAAAAAGAGGTTTAACTAACTAACATTGCATACCCATAATAGATCTTGAAAAACAAAGAAAAGGAAGGAACCTTCTTTTACAAACCTAGAAATATGGAAATGGTATATTAGAGTAGGTATCCCCTCCACAAAGACTACTCAACTAATGGCAAATAAAACTATGGAATTCCCCGTATTTGCTAGTTGAAAAATGATCACAAGGTGGCATTTCTCTTAGAGCTCAATCTCATGAAGAGAAAAATCCAAATGACCAGAAAAATCGACTCAAATGCTTTAAACTAAAAAAACGCGCCGCAGGGCAATAAGATCCATCATCTCACGACAATAATGGAAAATCATTGCAATAATTTAATTCATCATGATAAATTAATTTCAAGTAAATTATCACGATAAATACCAGAAATAATATCAGTGAGGAGCTTTTCGGCAATAA
>APFE031438875.1:17041-54189 GCA_000404065.3 Pinus taeda | reverse complement strand
TTAAATTATAAAAACAAAATTAAAACCTTTTAACTACACGTCACAGGTTTAATTCTCCCTATATGCATCACCACCTTTCAATGAATCGTCATCCCTAAAATGACGTGATTCCTCTATGGGGACTGTCACCGTGAAACATTCATAATAGAAATGGAATTAAGGACTCTAGCCATTTGAAATTTGATGGAAATGGAATTAAGCTTATTATAGGTAAAGTTTGCAAATTTTGAGATAGAAGTGTTAATCCATGCATAGATATAGGGTGAATGTGGATGCTACTCATTTTCCATAGCGCAAAAAACCGTTTAATGGGAGATAATGAGGAAGGAGGGAATTTGTTAAAGAAAAAGAATGTGGATGCTACTAATTTTCCATAGTGCAAAAAACCGTTTAATGGGAGATAATGAGGAAGGAGGGAATTTGTTAAAGAAAAAGCATGCAAGGGGATGTTACTCATTTTCCATAGCGCAAAAAACCGTTTAATGGGAGATAATGAGGAAGGAGGGAATTTGTTAAAGAAAAAGAATGTGGATGCTGCTAATTTTCCATAGTGCAAAAAACCGTTTAATGGGAGATAATGAGGAAGGAGGGAATTTGTTAAAGAAAAAGCATGCAAGGGAATAGATGAAGGCGAGATCAGCTCAACTCAAAATGATGAAGAATCATTTAGCTATGTGGGTTCATGAATTTTGGGGATGTAAAAAATGGTATTGGTGGTTTGTTATTACAAAAATCTTAGTTTTCTGAGGCGTTCAAGTTGGTATGGCTATTTTTTTTAATTTTTTTACCAACTTAAGGTATTTTGTTAGATATAATTATTATAGATTGTTCAAATTTTTTTGGGCGCCTTTTATATAGTTTATACGAAGAATCAAAATTTAAGAAGAGTTATACATACATGTAAGAGATAAAATTAGTGTGATTTGTTATTGGTGTACTGAATATTTTTTTAGACAATGTCAAGGATCTTGTCATGAGATTTTATGTTTATTTATATTTCCACTCTCAAGTAATTAGTTGTATTGTGTGGAATTGTGTAAGTTATTTATTGTGTTAATTGCTCTAGTATCTTGTTGTTTCCTCCTCTTTTCATTAGTGTGGTATCATAGCCAAATGCACTGAGCATATTTACAGTTTTGCGAGATGTTTTTTTGGGCGGAAGCACTGCCACAGTGAATAGTGAAAAAACCAACCACCACCATGAACTAGGAGCCAGATCCATAGTCACAATTGAGCCCGCCGTGATTAGCCAAGGAAAGTTTCTAGTTCATTGATCACTACTATCTTTTTTTGCTTAAACAAGAGTTGTACCTTCATATTCATTAAATCAATCAATAATTACAATATTTACACATTTCCACCAAACTCAGTGGTGAAAGGAAGAAAGAAAAATCCTATAGAATCTAGGCCCTCTAACCTCAAAAAGTGCCCGCTAAACCTTTTTGAGAACCGACAAAAATAACCGACGGGGGTCACCGGGCACGAGAACCCACCCCACTAAGACCCGTGCCAACGAACCCTTAACCAACGTTTAAATTGCTGCCGTCCGTTATCCTTTCTAAACCCGACGCTTGAGATGCAAATCGCTCCAAAAAGAAGCAAGGAGTTTAACCCCCCGACCCCACCAAACCACTCGGACAATCCTGATCATTGATCGGGCTTGCCAAGATCGGACAGCTACGCTGAAAATCGCTCGCCTGAAATAATCGAAGTTTAATGTGCGATGAGGGTGGTTTTCAAACCCAGCCCTCATCCACGTGTCCATGGATGTATGGTATCGGTATGGAGAATTCAAAACCCTCTTCGTCTTGAAAGCGGCGCAATCGCACCCAAACCACTCGAGAAGTGGTTTAGTCTCCCAACCCTGTAAAAAATGGGAAATTTCTGCCATAACAGAGCCATCGGTTAATATTCTCAACCATTCACCAGTCTGCGAACAACCCATCGCCCGCCTCTGGAGATTTTCAGTGTTTGTGAAAACCATAGTTGCAGAGACCGTCCCAGGCGAGTCAACCACCGTAAACCTGTCTGACCAAAAATAGAATCCTGCAGGAGTTGGCTCATTGCGTATTGGCTTCCTTGGTTTTGTGCTCATACACTTTTTTATCCTCTTCCGCCTGGTTATGGCAAAGTTCTTTTAGGTCACTCTGTGGCATTGCAAGCCAACCCATCGAAAGTCTGCTATCCCTGCAGGTAACACCTTGATTGGCTAGGATGTTCGCCAATTTGTTGGCTTTTCTATGTACATGAACGAATGTGAGTGTGCGTAGTCCCTAAAGATGAACCTGTATTTTCTGGAGCACCCTTATTAACCTCCAGTGTTTTGTGACTTTTTCCAGCCCCGTTCCATGACTGATTTTCTTGGCCGCATTGATAACTAACTCTGAATCATCTTCTATTATCACATTTTGGCAGTTGTCCTGTTTCAGAAAATCTAAGCATTGCTCCAATGCCATTAATTCCGCCATGTTGTTGGTGGCTTTTCCTAAATGACAATGGAAGAGGAAGATGATGCTTCCATTTTCATCCCATAGAACTCCTCCAAAGCCTGCCATTCCCGGGTTATCTTTTGAAGCTCCATCAATGTTATACTTCAAAACACCTTTCAGAGGGAGTTTCTAGAATTCTTTGACCATCTCCCTCAGGCTTATTTTCCTGTCCATATCTTGTGGAATGAACCCTTCCATGTCTAACTGCCTGAGTATTCTTAATTCTATTTCTGAGGGAGGATTCTTGGGGAGGTCCCTAGCAGTTGTGCTGACTGTCTCTTTTAACTCTTTCAAGATTTGCTCCAAGAGTCGGATAGAGGAATTCTTCTCTTCTTTGAAAATTCTTTTGTTTCTTTCTTTCCACACATTCCATATTATGAAACTTGGCAAGAGAGCCCAGGCAGAGTTAAGAACTTCATTATCTAAAACATTTTTCCTCCAATTGTTTAGGGTATTAGTGATACTATCTTTGTCTTTGTCGCACTGGTTAAAGATGGTGGCAAAAAAATCCCATAACCTAGAGGTGAAAATGCAGCTATTGAGAAGATGTTCCATTGTTTGCTCTTGAGCTTCATAGAGCTGGCATATTGAGGGCCCCAGCATACTCCTCTTTCTAATATCGTCCTAGGTTAAGATTTTTCTATGGTGAACCAGCCACATAAAGAGTTTGATCTTCATTCAACCCTTGCTTCTCCATAGTTTTTGCCAAATTCTAACCGGATCTTAGGATTTTGGCCCTAAGAGAATACCTTTAGCTTCCTTAATATGAAAGTTTCCCTCTTTGTTGTTACCCCATCTTAGTTGATCATGCCCTTCAGTGACAAGAATCATCCTCTGATCCAACATCCTCTTTAGGGTCTCGGCTCTACTGTTGATGATTCTGTCCCCTCTGCCATCTATTTTTTTCCACGTTATCCATTTTCCTGTATTGTGATCATGATCCCAGAAGTCCTTTACCTTTACTAATACTCAGTTGTCTGTCTCATGCTTGAGGCTTAAAAAATCCTCTCTCAAAAGTGTTGGTTCTTGTTGCCATTTATCCTCCCAGAATAGTGCTTGATCTCCATTTCTAATTTCCCAGAAACTTTTTTTTAACCACCTCTCTGTTCTCCTAGGCCTTGTTCCATATGGGAGAGCCCTTTATATTTCCAGACATTCTTATTAGCTCAGAATAATGCCAGGAGTTGGCATATTTTTCCTTCTAGATGCTTGCCCATTGAGCCCTAGGATTTTTAATCCATCGCCACCAAAGCTTGGCCCCAAGAGCCTTACTGAGAATCTCTGGATCATCCAGTCCTAGTCCTCCTTGGTTATTAGGTTTACAGATCTTTTCCCATGAAACTAAAGCCCATTTTTTCCTAGTTTCCTCCTTGCCCCAAAGAAAATCTCTTTGTATATTTCTAAATTGTTGTAAGACTCCTTTTGGAACTGGGAGAGCAAATAGCATAAAGACTGGGATAGCTTGGAGCATAGCCTTTGTTAGGACTAGTCTATTAACCAGATTTAAAGACCTGATCGTCTATTTTCTGACCTTATCTTGCATCTTGTTGATTAACTGTTCCCAAATGCTCTTATGCAAAGGTTTCGCCGTTAGAGGAACTCCCAAAACCTGGAGGGGAGGGATTCTCTTTGAAAGCCAAGAATTCTGGAGACATTTCTCTGAATGGCAATGTGGGTGTTAAAGAAGAAAATTGATTTAGAAAGATTGACCTCCATACCTGTTGCCATACCAAATTCATTCAAAATTTGTTTGTAAGCAAGGTGCTTCCTTGACTGTGGGAATTCCCTGTAACATGGTATCATCAACAAATTGTTGATGGGTCAGAACTTGACCATTCTTCGACAGTTGGAGTCCTTGAATTTTGCCTGTTACTTTAGCATGCTTAATGGACCAACCCAACCCTTCCATCATGAGGATGAAAAGAAAAGGAGAGAGCGGGTCACCCTGTCTGAGACCTCTAGAATGAAGAAAAATTTCAGAGGGAGAGCCATTAAATAAAATTGAAAAGCTGGAGGAAGTCACCAGGGCCATGACCCATCTAATTCAATTATGATCAAAACCATATGCAGTGAGCACTTTCTTGATATATGTCCAGTTTACTTTATCATAAGCTTTGGCTATGTCCAATTACATTATCATACCCGCTTTCCTTCTACTAGTTAACGAGTGAACCACTTCGTGAGCTTGAATGATGTTATCTAGTATTTGTCTGCCTTCAACATACCTCGATTGTTCACGTGAAACAAGCGAAGGCAACAAAGGTTTGAGTCTGTTGGCCACCACCTTGGAAATTATTTTGTAAACTACATTGCATAAGGCAATGGGCCTATACCTCTCTGGCGTTTGAGCATTTTCCTGTTTTGGAATAAGGGTAATGAAGGAGGTATTGAGAGATTTCAAAATAGATCTGTTCAGCCTGGAATCTTCCACTACCCTTACAATATCCTTTTTGACAATGTTCCAACAAACTTTGAAGAAATCTACATTAAATCCATCTGGACCTAGAGCTTTGCCGTTTTGCATTTCCTTGAGTACCCCACTGACCTCCTTTTTAGTTATAAGTCTGTTTTAGATTACAGTTGTCCTCTTTAGATACTAGCTTAGGGATGTGTTTAGTGAAGTCCTTGATGAAAGGTTCCCTTACTAAGATGTTTTCCTGGGCAATACCTCTGAAGTGTCTAACTAACACTGCTTCTATTTCTTCCAGGGATTGATGAATCTGCCCGTCCTCATCCTTGATCGAAGAGATCCTGTTGTGAGTCCTGTTAGCTATGGTGGATCTATGTGTTGCGCTCCCCTTCCTTTAGCCATTGAACTCTTGATTTTTGTCTCCAAAAAATTTCCTCTTGTTTACATAACTATTCCCATTCTTGATGATGTTTCTCTACCTGATCATTTTTGTTCTTATCAAATCCTTCCTTGATTAAAGCTTGGTTGGGCTCCAGGATTTTATTTTCAACAGATTTCTTGTCTACAAAAATATTTCCAAATTCATTCTTGTTCCAATATTTTAGCTTCATCTTGATGTGCTTCAATCTTTTGTGTAGCAGGAACATTGAAGATCCCTGAATCTGCAAATCTTCCACCCACTTTTTCTCAATGTTGCTTCTGAAATCTGGGTGTGAAAGTCAAATATTTTCAAATCTGAAAGGTCGGTTTCTTGGGGTGCCTATGCCCTTAATCTCCATTTGAACCGGCCAATGATCTGAGCCTCCAAAATCTAGAATTTCTGTAATTATTTCCTTGTCTAAAAGCAAGAGATCCTCTGAGATCATAAATCTATCTAGCTTGGAGGCTACCTGGGAATCCCCTCCTCTTTTCGTCTCAATGTCAACAAGCTTCATGTTTTCTGAAAGGTTTTGGAAGGCTGAGGAATCTTTGTTTAGAGCTCTTGTGCCCTCTTTTTTCTCCGAGAGAGATCTGATCATATTGAAGTCTCCTCTAATGACCCAAGGTAACCCTTCATGACTGGCTTGAAGATCCACCAAGGAGTCTATAAACCTGATTTTTTCATCTAACCTTTGAGGGCCATAAAAATTCGTAACAAGATAAGTGTCCCTGTCTCCTACAGGTTGTATGACCACTGATAAATAATTCCTTGATGCCTCCGCATCAATTATTCCAATCTTCAGGGGATTCCAGAGAGTGAGGATACCCCCAGCTGTGTTTTCAGCTTTAACTTCTAGAAACTCAAATCTATTGAGCCATTTACTATGGATTTGTCTTAACTTTTGAATAGAGCTTTTTGTTTCTTGGACAAAAATTATATCCAGAGCTGCTTGCTTCATTATGTTATTCAATATTCTCTATTTTCTCTTGCTGCCTAGACCTCTAATATTCCAAGTTGTGAACTTCATAATTAAAGATTGGTAAAGGAGTAACTGGTTAGATCTTTCATCTTACCTGAGTCTACCATGAGTTTTCCGCATTCCATCAAAAGCTCGTTTTGCTTTTTCCTCCCTATTTTTTTTCCTAGATATCTCTGCGCTAGCCCCAGAGTTATTTTTACTGCTTTCACCCCTTCATTCCTCTATTTTTCAGTGTTGTTTACTTCCTCCAAACCCTTGGCCTAAGTTTTCCATAGGAATAACTGCTGTATTCTAATGATCTCTTCTTGTGGTAGTGATTCTACCCCACTTGTAGTTCCCTAATGCAAGAACCCTTCTAGATCTAGGTTTTCTCTGTCAAGAATCTCCTGTAGCTCATTGTCTTCCATTTCCATCTCACTCTGGTTCATCTCCTGATCCATTTCTAGTTTTGAAACACTCGTCATTTTTCCTTTCTGTTTTTAATTTTCCTCTGTTTGTTCATTATCTTCTTCCTTTTCCCTCCTATCATATCCTTCCTTCATTACTTGATCTTCTCCTACTATTTCTTCTTCCTCTTTGAGAACTTGGAACTGATTATGACTGGCCTTTTGTCCTCCTACTTGGTGTTGTTTTGGCCCTTTTTTGCCATTTTTTCCTTTGTGAACTACTTTTTGAAAACTGTTTGTGTCTTTCATTGTGTTAGTATTACTTTTGCTTTTTGCTTTGCTAAGAAGGTAGTCTCTTAGAAGGTGCCTGTGTTCATGGCATCTATGACATCTAAATGGAATATGCTCGTAGTCTACTGTCTGTACCCATTCCTCATAAAAAACCTCCAAGATGACTTCATCTGGAAGAGCTCCAGATAGATCCATCTCCACACAGATCCTAGCAAAGGAGGTATATTTTCCCCTCCTAGTGGCTTCAGCAGCTTTGACAAACCTTTCTAATTTATTGCCTATGGTAGCTAGCGATTCTATTTGCCAATAATCAAGAGGTAGAGAATAGAGTCTTACCCAAACTGGCACTGAAGTGAAAGCTTCCCTCTCCGGAACAAAATTCATCTTCCATGGCCTCATATAGAGCCCTGCTGCTGCATAGAAGTAGGGCCCGCCTTCAAACACTCTGTCTTTATCCTCAATGTTAGTGAACACCACAATGAAGAAACCCTTGGACCCTAGATGAAGATCAATGCTTCCTTTAGGCTTCCAGTGGTATCTGATCCAAGTTTGTAATGCTTTTTAAGTGGGCCATAGTACCATGAATTTGCATATCATAGCATAAGTCTGCATGTGCTCCCTGTTCGCCTGCAGCTCAAGATTATTTCAAACTACTCTCGGAGTGATTTCAACCTTGGGTTTACACGGTCCCTTCTGATTTTTGTCTTTTGTTCCTTGTCTTTTGTTCCTTGTTTTTTGTCATTTTCCTCCTTGTCTTTTGTGCTATCATTCTCCGTCGATATGGATTCCTTTGCTTCCTCTTCCTTGTTTTTCCTTCCTTCCTCAGCATTACCCCTGCCTTTATCCGAAGGTCTCTTTCTTTTGTTGACCACCGCTGCCTTGTAGGAGGGAGTGGAGCTCCCTCCTTTGTGCCCATCCATGGGGAAAAATTCCTTGGCGAACTAAAACCCTAGCCGCTTCCGCTTTGCCTTCGTCATGCTCACGATAAGGGTTATTTTGAAAACCTTCCACTGATCACTACTATCATTGTCTATCGGAAGACACACATTTTTCTTAAGTAAGGAGATTTGCATCCAAGTCTACTATGAGGAGCTCATCAATAGTTCAAGCATTAGTTAACTAGCCCAAAACCTTACTAGACTACTCATAGTTTAGTTTATCTTGCATGTCATATAATTGAATTGTGGTAGGAATGAGAGCCTCACCTTCTGTTATGAAGTTCTTTTGCTATGAGCATTGTACTATGGTGATCCTTACCTCCAACCAACCATGAAATGCTTACTATTTTCCATTCTTGGTCAACCTTTACAACATCAGATATTTTGTAATAGCTCATCAATTTCACTTGTGGATTGATGGCTTGTCTACTTAGATTTATCACTTCATCTTTAAATTTTACTATACATGACATATTTTTGATCTTTAAAATGTGTAGTACATGGTAGATTTTTATTGTTTGTTATATGTGCATTTTATCATTAAACGGTTATTTCATTATTCATTTGAGAACAATAGGAAAAAGAAATAAAATTTAGAAGACAAACATACATTCATTAAATATGTTACAAATAAATACATGAGTGTTATCTCAAGATGGAGAAACTATATTGATTGCATAGTCAACTTGGATGAGAAAATATCTCAACCATACACCAATATGGTAAGCATCTAGTCCTTGCCCTGGACTGTGGCCAACCATGTATATGCAGTCCTTGCCCTGGACTATGGGCAACCCGATAATAAAATCCATCGATATGCTCTCCCATTTCCCCTGAGGGATAGGAAGAGGTTGTAGCAACCCAGCAGGGTGTGTCTACTCACCCTTGTTCCTTTCTCACCTATTACACTTCCATACATGCCTTAGAACATCATCCTTAAGGCCCCTCCATGCAAAGTGCTCCCCGATAACCATGTATGTTTTGGTAAACCCCTGATGCTCTCCTAACGGTGAGTCATGGGAAACTCGCATGATCTTCTCCCTCAACTGGGAGTTGGGCACTAAATAAATCTAATCCTAAAAGTAAATCAAATTGTTCATCACCTTGTACCAGTCATTTGTCACTGCACCATCAAGGACCTCACATGAAAATCGATCCTTGGAATACTCCACTAGCAACTGCGTCTTCCAATCTGGTGTAATTATTATAAATGAAATGGTGGTCGGCCTCCTGGACAATGCATCAGCTACCACATTGTGTTTACCCTTGACAGACTCATAACCTATTTGAGGTGCTTAAAATCCCCATGTGTCCCATCTATCCACTAAAACGCCCCCTTCTTCATCAAATTGGTGGCGGGAGATGCTAACTGAGAGAAGCTCTTCACGAACTTCTTGTAGTAGGTACAGATACCCACGAAACCCCTCAACTCTATCACATTTTCTAGGCACTGGCTAGTCCTGGATGGTCCTGATCTTCTCCTCATGTAATCTCACGCCATCCTCCCTAATAATATGCCTCAAATAGAGCATCTTTGTCAACCCAAACTCACACTTGGATAACTTGGCATAAAATTTTTGCTCCTCAAAAATACGCAACATCGTCTCTAAGTGTTGCAAGTGTTGCTCCCAAGTCTCACTATAGATCAAAATATCATTGAAGAACACTAACACGAATTTCTGCAACTGCCCATGAAACACATGGTTCATGAAGGACTAGCAAGTGGCAGGTGTGTTGGTTAGCCTGGATGGCATAACCAAGAACTTAAAGTGCCCATAGTGATACCCGAAAGTTGCCTTAGGGATGTCCTGATCCCTCACTCTGATATAGTGGTACCCTAAGCGCAAGTCAATCTTCGAGAAGAGCTTAGCCCCTCTCATCTTTTCCATCATCTCATCTTTGCATGGGATGGGGTAGTGGTTCTTCAAGGTCTTCTTGTTGAGGGACTGATAATCTATGCACATGTGTAAGGTCCCATCCTTTTTCTTTGCTAGGATAACTGATGAAGCACAAGGATTGGAGCTAGGCCTAATATCCCGAAGTGCCATCAACTCATAGATGACCCTCGCAATCTGATCCCTATACACCTTGGGATGTCAGTACGGGGCGGTAATCACGGCTTCTACCCCTGGCTCTAACTTAATCGTGTGCTCAAACCCATGGTCAGGTGGTTTCCCTATAAGTACGTCTCCAAACAACACTTGATACTTGTCTAATATTTTCTTGTACGTTAGGGTGTGGTGGTATGGGCTGACTCCCAGAATCATAAATCCTCAACTCCACCGCCCACTTAATGTCACCATGCCTCAAGTCAGCCTCCATCATGTGTGATGTGTTATGACTTACAACAAAATTGTTCGAATGATGCCAAGTGATGTCAAAAGAATGCAAAAGAGAAGAGAAGCTTGCAGTCATCCTCCAAGTGGCAAAATGACTCAAAATCTACATTAGACCCTCTCCATTATAAAGTATTATGAACATGCTTTCCAACTACATGTGGCAGTCCAAAAATCGACTCCTGGATCAAAAGATATGGTCTACTGAAGTTTCAAGGATTGAAGCCTTAGGAGGGTCCAAAATATCGGAGATCGCATATCGGAGGTCCAGAGATATTGACGATTGCAACATCAGAGCATCAGAGATATCGGCAATCTCATATTAGAGGTTGGGTATACTAGCGCATTGCAACATTAGAGCATCAATCATATCGACACATTGCATATTAGAGATCTAGAGACATCGGAGATTAGCGGTCGCAACATCAAAGCTCGAAGGAGATGAGAACATCGGCAAACAGACAATCTAAACCTTTGAAAGTGCAAACCTTTAAAAAGTTGTGATATTGTTAAATGTTTTGTTAGCATTAAAAACCACCGGAGGGTGTCGATAAGGATTAGCAAAGGATTTCATCGCAAAACCAAAGGTGGACGGGCCCTTTTCTCTCTCCTCTAGCAGGAAACGTGGCAACATATGATTGGTTTCAATAAGATACACATGGCAGCATATGATTGGCTTCGATAATGACATGTACTAGCATATGATTGGTTTTGATAAAGCTATAGTGGCATTGGACATCAGCATGATGTGGCAGTACAGAAGGACACATGGTAGGAAGTTTTGGCATTTTGAGGGGCCTAAGGGGGAATGGGTGACATATGTCACCACTCAGGAAGTGCCACATGGAGTGATGATGTCATATCGGAGGTCAACATATCATAGGTTGAGGATGTCAACACTTTATAACAGTTGGAAATTGAAAATGTGTCGATAAGGGGGCTCCAATATTAGGGTTGGCACATGGTCGAGAAGAAATTATAGAACCAAGGGCGGTAAGCTCTTAACAAAGGAAAAATGGCCCTCGGGCAAGAACAAAATGCCCTAGCACCTTAAGGCTAAGCCTCCAGTCACTACACCCAGTCCCATGGAGGAAAATAGAAAGGGGCTAAATAAAAGGAGCCAAGGACATAAGAACTCTATTTTCGTAATGTCTTTAAGAATAAAAGTATTGATGAGTAAAAGCTCTGATATAACACTATTGCAATAATACAAGACATATTGGGCTCTGATGGTGTAATACAGAGAGTTAAAGGTGTATGGGTCAGTAGCTACAAGATTGAATGTGGGAACAAAGGAGTTGGTCTCAGGAGTAATAGTGATTGTCAAAGATCACTGCGTCAAGGTAGCAAGGACCATGATTTGCAGGAAAGAGTGGTGGGTTTGCCTTGAAGTGATACAAGCCATCTATGTGTTTTGATGCACCTCTTCAGTGAGATAAATGGAGGTATGGGACTTAGGGAGTAGTGTGCAGGTCACCTAGGAATTAATTTCTTAGCATGGAGCTCGACACAGTTAGATAGTGAAGTACTGCCAGGTCGATCTTCGTTTTTTCACTGTGAGAAGCAACTAAAAGTTGATCTCTCTCAGCTCCAGAGAGAGGGGAATTCAAGAAGTTAAGGCGAAAGCAAGAGGTGAATCAACCAAGAAACTAAAGAGGAACATCATGGAAAAGACGTAGGCTGATCAGAGGCCATCACAGGAATGGCAGAGAGATATTTTCCTCAAACATCATTGAGTTTTCTTTATATCTATTATTCTGTAATTTTTGCATTTTCAAGAACGAAATCAAATATGATTGTAATCATTTTGGGCAGCAAAACCTTCACATGTCAAGGCAGTTAGTGGATTAGACAACTGGATCTTGGCTACGATATTTTGTAACTATTTTTCAAAGCTCCCCTTCTCCTTATAAATGGAGGGAGGAAACACTTAAGGCAGGTTCCATAACTCTACACCCAAGAGGCCCGAATTATGTGGTTCTACTTTGGTTCAATTTTCTTGTTCATGAGGTCCTCAGGTTGATACAATTGCTAAATGTAAGGGACTGGTGTTTTGGGCTCCATCTTCAAGGATTAATGAAATTGTTTTGTTGATTCCAATCATAGCAACACGCAATATGTTTCTCCTCTGTTTATCACTTCATGTATGTATTTCCTCCTCTGAAATAGTGTAATGAAACTACTGTTTGCCGCTAAGTAGTAAAAAGTACCTATGTTAACTACGTATTTACTGACGTTGTTTAATAGACTAGAATACCTATAAGTGCACACATTTACTTATTGTTGTTTGGTGACAAATGTATTCATGAGGCACAGAGTTTGATACCTTAATTCGCGCTCCACTCTTTTGGCATTTTCATCTCCTCACTCTTCAATATTTCTACTGGATATTGTTGCTTAGCATTTTGTGTTTTTTCAAACCCTCTGCATCAATTCCCCTCCTTTCCTTCCTCTTGTTCATCTATACTACAACAACAATGTTGAGCTTCTTATTGTTGTGTGTTGGTCACCAGAACCAAGACATTTCTCTTTGAGATTAGCCATATTTACCCCCTCAGTATTTAGATCTATGTGTTTTCTTGAGTTTACCTTGGTCAAGGACTATTGAACCAAGCCCCTGAATTATCTCTTTTCAAACTACGTGACATATAGAGTGTAGCAGAAAGCCCTACTGATAATATTCAAAAGAACTCCTCTCGAATGCCCTAAGCAATGGTCTCTTATCAACCCAGAGGCTGCCTGTAGGAGGCTTCTATATCTTCTGAAGCAATTGTGTGACAAGAGACAGAAAAAGATACAACATCTTTCTAGCGTTGTTGTTGGGGAACGAACCAGAATATTTTTCCTTGGGTACGAAAATTTTTAAATCCCCTTTGTCAGGTGAGAAAGGTAAGTGTGGGTTGAAGATCTCCCACCTTGGAAACTCCACAATAGAATCTTATTGTAAAAACCTTGGCGACTCCATTGTTTATATCCTTATTTGGTCATCTTGGCTTTCAAGAGGGCTCATACTCACTTTAATGCTAAACAACATAAAACTTCCCCTACATGTGAACTTGAGATCACTCACCTAAAGGGGTTTTCAAAATTGCCATTCCTGCATTCTTGGCCAACAAATTTGCCCCACTGGAATTTTCTTCTGTTGCTGGTTATCGCCATCATTTCCCTTCATTTCATGAATGGTATACCCTTTTGCCTAGATTCAGTGGAAACACAGATAGAAGGTTGAACCAACACCTCAAGGATTTTGATGAATGCATGGAACAATTGGGTATTTTTTTTAAAGATTTGAAAATGAAATTGTTCATGCATTCCTTAGTTGAAGATGCTAGAGTTTCATACATAACCATACCTTGGGGCAACATATCCTCCTTAAATACATTTCACATAGCATTTAATCATTATTACAAAAGATTATATCCACAAAATGCTTTGTTTGAAGATTGTTGTGCACATTTTAATGCTGAAAATATTTATGAGGCTAACAATCATGCTGAAGATGTTTATGGGGCTCAACTCTACGAAAAAATATACTCTCATAAAGAAGCATCACCCAGTGATTGATAAAGAGAAGAAGGACACATCATCGAGCTGTAAACGAACCCCTAGAGATCTTATTGTTCCATATTGTATGATTCTCCTTCTTATGATTGTATGACTCTGATAGAATGTTGAGCGATGCAGGAATGCAACAGTCCCTATCACGGGAAGCTACACAAAAAGATGAGGTCCACCAGGACGTTAACAAAGAGGCTCCACTTTACGACTCACATCCTTCAAATGTAGAACAAGTCTAAGAAACTAGTATTCAGGTTAATAAATATTCTCCAATCCATGATTCAGATGATTCAGAGGAGGATGAGACTGAGGATGTTGCCAATGTTCAAAGGGAGTTGCTTACCAACAAATGGGGATAAGGCTTCTAGCGAAAAAAATTCAAGAAGAGACCAAATTTGAAGTACTAAGAAGTGTCTATGGCTTTCGTTTACAGAAAGATTCATTCTTGGAAACCGTTCAAGAAAGGGAGACAACTGTAAATTTCTCTCATCAGTTTTATGATCCAGTAGATGATTATATGACATCTTTCTTTATTCAGCATCTGATCTCAATTATGGGGTATGTATTAAATTTTTCATCTAAAGATTTCAAAATGTACATGCATGTTTTAGTTGTTGAATTTCTAGAGAACGATGACATAAGGTCTAGTACTCAGATGTTGCACTGGTATCATTGGAAGGTTGACCTCAATTGGGTGAATTGAACCTTATACATAAGTAGGAGTTGTACTATAAGCTCTCCAGGTGAGCATTTGAATTTACGTTTCTAGAAGTGATAGTTCTGCATTTCAGTATTGTGAGGAAAGGACTCCCAACAAATAAAGTTCCATGGAGATTTGATGGTTTTATAGGTTCAATATGTTTTTTGACTCTATGCCCAATGGTGAAGGCTACTATTCTATAGGTTCTCAACAACTTGTCAGCAAGGCACTCTCCCCAATTGGAGCCAATGTTATCACTTACAACAAAATTGTTTGAATGATGCCAAGTGATGTCAAAAGAATGCAAAAGAGTAGATAAGCTTGTAGTCATCCTCCAAGCTACAAAAGTACTCAAAGCCTACATCACACCCTCTCCATTGGAAATTTCTCTAAACAAGCTTTCCAACAACACGTGGAAGTCCAAAAATGAACTCCTGGATCAAAAGATATGGTATATTGAAGTTTCAAGGATTGAAGCCTTAGGAAAGTCCAGAATATCAGAGATCACATATCAGAGGTCTAGAGATATCAACCATCATAACATCAGAGCATCAAAGATATGCTTCACCTCATCTTTACATTAGGTTCTTCTTCTCCAATTGTTGTAGATTTTCCAATGTTTCCATCACATGCCTCATCTTCTTTAAATTCAACATTCCTACTAATTATCAACTTCTTTTTCACTGGGTTATACAACTTATATGCCTTGGAGTGATCATTGTACCCAATAAGATGTGCTTTTCACTTTTTCATCTAGCTTCCTTATCAATTGTTTAGACACATGAGCATATGCTACACAACCAAATACTCTTAAGGGCGCTACATTGCAACTCTTAAATGTCCATGATTTTATTGATATTTTTTCTTCACATTTTTAGTGGGAAGATCTATTTAAAATATAAATTTAGCAAGCTATTTCTTCTCTCCAAAAAACATTTTATAGATGTTATTTCATTGAACATGCTTCTAGCCATATTAATGATGGTTTAGTTACTTTCAACAACACCATTTTTTCAAGGTTTTTTCAAGGTGTGTATTGTTGCGATCTATCCTTTGTTCCCATAGGTCACATACCCAATTCCCTCAATGACTTACAAATGTTATGAGACACCCAAATCTTTCTTTTTCTTTTTACTAGCTTAACAATAATCTTTGTTACTACTTTTTCACATACCCCTACTAAATTTATCCTAAGCACACTTGAAAAAAATTGATTTTCATCTCTTACATTTTGTCACACAATTTACATGCAAAACTTTCTTCATATACTTTGTATACAACCAATTAAGTAGCCGTTTTCTTGTATACGTTTTTTCAAACATTTTGTATGAAATGAAATAAGAAACATTGCTTTGATTCTAGTGTAACATATTAATTGAAATATACCACTCAATCAAGCAACTTTTGATTTTTGTCTTTGAGGTGTTTATCAAATAGTTTGTATGAAAATTGTAATAAAACACCTTCAACACATTTATTCAAATGATGTGCATGCAAATATGCATAAATCAGTTACAACAGGACAATCATACAACAATGCTAATATATAGCAATATTATCCCCATCCACAAGACAACATTTTCATTGGGGTATTTCATTAAATAGTTTGTATGCAATGAATCATTAAACCATTTAGACATTTTTTCAAACACATTACATGAAAACTAATATAGAAACTTCCTCAAGGCATATATCATAAATTATAGGAGTCCAAGTAATAAAAATTGAAGTAGCTAATTAGTGGGATTTCCCCTCACTATGATCCAAGTTTCAGCTTCTGGAACCTCCTGGAAGAAAAATTATAGAAGAAATGCCAATATGATCGATTTGATGCATGATTTTAGGAGCATCTATCAAGCTTGACTTCCTCTAATCATATCTCCTAAAATATCATGCCCCAAGATATGGAAGTTGGTTAAGATGATTA
Organism: Pinus taeda; assembly: GCA_000404065.3. NCBI lineage: Eukaryota > Viridiplantae > Streptophyta > Pinopsida > Pinales > Pinaceae > Pinus > Pinus taeda. Next base: position 37,754 of record APFE031438875.1, on the reverse strand, counting down.
GCAGGATTTCCCCTCACTATGGTCTAATTTTCACCTTCTAAAACCCCCCACACGAAAATTTATAGCAAAAAATTCAACATGACCTAATTGATGCATGATTTTAGGAGCATCCAGGAAGTTCGACTTCCTCTAATCATATCTCCTAAAATACCCAATATATAAAAGTTGGACTAGATGGTTAGTAGGATACACACTAGTCTTTTCATGTAATCATCTATGAAAGTTAGGAATTAATAACTTCCTTTGAGTGACTAGGTTTGCATTGGACCATATAAACATGTATGAACTAGCTCCGTTGGTGCATTTTATCTATACAATACTCCCTTGGGGAAACTATTCCCATGTTGCTTTTCTAAAATGTAATTTTGACCTAAATTGGCTAGCTCTTGAATAGAAATGAACCATTCAACAATATTCTTATGCCACAATGATCTTATGCCACCAAAATGTAGATGATCGAATCTGAACTGCCATAACCAATAAAAATATCCAAACAAGTTTCTTTCAAAGAAAATGAATAATCTTATCTATTATAATTCATGAGAAGAGAATACATCTTATTCTTTGTCATATTCACTCTAGAAATCAACATCTTATTAGGATATTTATCATATGTAGTACCCACTCTAGTTTCCTGACTCTATTATGACATTATCTTACATAATTTAGTCTATGAGGAACTCAGGCTGATGATCCAGAAACGTGACTCTATTATTAGTGAATGTGATGGTTATGTATGTTCTCTATTAATATTATGATTATGATATAATTAATGGTTATGTGTACTCTCTCTTGATATCATGATGGTGATAGTAGTAAAGGATAGACATGTTTCTATTGATGTTATAATGATGATAGCTTTGATCTATGTGTATGGTTCCATTAAGGTTATGATGATGCTAGCCATGATGGAGGTATCCCCTATGTTAGCTACTTACATTAGTTCTGGTTCACAATGAACAATGATGTGAATGACCAGGTGATGGTAATAATGCTATTATGACAATGAATAACACTGAAAAACCTGGTTATTGATTATTATTGAGTATGGCAGGAAACCACAAGAGGCACTCGCACATGACGAGTTGACGACACCTAGTTTGATGAAAAATTATATTACTTTATCTTTGAAATTCTAATCGATTTTGAAACATGCTATATATGTTTATCTATATTCTGATGATATGTTAGCGGTTGCAGGCACAGATGACTTGCTTGGCCGAATGACTCACATATGGGTGATGGGGTTGTACAAGTGGATGGAACTACATGGGAGGGGTGGGATAGTGTCCCTGGTCTCACCCATTAGCACTCCCGCCGTAACTTGGGCTGGAAGGGTTGAAACACCTTCGCCTTGAAGATCACGAGGCCATGAGGGCAGGTCCCCAAGTTGGGTCGCTCATGAGGATTTTATCGGGGGCGTGCATCAAGGCAGATTCCTTGATCCCCGACACCATCAGTCTCACTATAGCAGGAAACATAAGAGATGATAGTGGTCTATGATGTTGCACCTATACTTTCCCCTCGTAGTCACTAAATGCTTGAAGGGCAAGTGGCGTGGCACCCTTGGAACTTCAAGGGAATTTCTTAAAGGGCATGACCAACCTGGCACCCTTGGCATCATAATTAAAATGTTAGACGTGGCACCCTTGGAACTTCAAGGGACTTTATTGAAGGGCATGACCAAATTTGCACCCTTGACATCACAAATAAATTGTTAGGCGTGGCACCCTTGGAGATTCAAGGGAAGTTCTTGAAGGGCACGACCCAAACTTGGCACCTTGGAATCATTAAAAATAAATAAATTAATAAATTAATCAAGAAATGAAAACTAGGTAAATTTACATCAAGGGTAAATGATGTTAGAAACCGAGGTAATTAAATCAAAAATAAAACTTGGGTTAAGAGGATCATAGGAAGAAATAAAATAGATTACCTTAAAAATTCTACCCTTCCCATGTTGGAAAATACTAGGTAGATTATGTGGTTTAATTAGGTAAAAGGGGAAAGAGGGATATAATTGTAAGGATAAAGATTAATCCTAAACTAAATAGACCTAATTAAGAAAAGAGGAAGGTGAATTAAAATAGGAATAATAAATTAAATTTAGAGAAATGTAGAGAACCTCCATGTGGCAGCAACCAACATAAGAATATCCATCTAAGACATAACTTGAGTTAAATTAAGAAGGTAGATAGGGGATCAAATCTTGACTCATTAATTGACTTTAGTAATGAACCCAAATTAAGGAATAAAAAGGGGGATAAAGAGGCAACTAGGAGAAGAAATAGGAATCTTGTTGAGGTGAGGAAAATATTAGTTTTAAATTAAAATTTAAGTAAATAATTTTGGGAGACCCTTGATGAGAGAGTGACACTTGGGTGGGTGAATAATCAAGCTATTGAATTATAAAAAAAATAACTAATTATGCATGACATGCCAAGTGTCACCTATGAGGACTCCTATAAAAGAAGGGGCAAGCCATGAGATAAGACACTTTTTGGAACCCTATTGTTGGATGGATGAGATGATGTCAAAGCAGTGATTACGATCCTATAGTGAGTTTGGTGAGGTAGAGGATTTTAGAGAGGGGATTTTTGAGCCAAGGAGTGCTCTCCTCTACCAGCTATTATAATTCTCCATTGTACAACCCCATTGCAGCTCGGGGGTCCACGGGGAAGAAGAGTACCCAAGGAGTAGGTTGGGAGGTTAACCGGTGGGTCATCGCATTCAGATCAAGTACATCACCATTCATTCACAGAGTTGACCGACAACAAGGGAATACTAGCAACAGTAAAGCAAACGGAGTCTCGTCTTCTGGTGAACAGTACATATGTGTTGCAATACTATTTTGGTCTTAGTTAAATGTATGTAAATGTTATGATATGTTTCTTGAAATGAATTCCTAATGTGTTTCTCTTCTAGTTGCATTTTGCTATGATTTAAAAAAGAAGAAGATATGTATATATTCTAGATGTGGTCCTTACACTTGAGTATACAAGTGATCCTTACACTTGGTATCAGAGCCACGTTGAACCCTTGAGACCTATGGGCCCATGCATGCATGACTAGTTTTTCTCAATATCTACTACATTTATAAGGTTGAAATTGTTGTTCCTTTGTTATTTTCACTGAATGCATTGTATATTGAAGCACAACTCTCAACACCCCATTCTGTTGAACGATTATATGCATCCTTCATACTTGTTTGGCGTATCCAAAAGGAAAAGCTTGCATTTAATAATGTTTGAAAATGATCTTCAAACTTTTCATTTAACTCAAAGTGCCTAAAATTCCCCCCCAAAAAAAAAAAAAACAGAGCTACCAATATTATGTTGTAATTTCTTTTACTTAGAAGGTAGTGTAAGGATCAGTTGTATACTCAAGTGTAAGGACCACATCCAGACTATATACATATCTTTTTTATTTTTAAATCACAGCAAAATGCAACTACAAGAGAAACACATTAGGAATTCATTTCAAGAAACATATCATAACAATTACACACATTTAACTAAGACCAAAATAGTATTGCAACAGATATGTACCGTTCACTAGAAGACGAGACTCCGTTTGCTTTGTTGTTGCTAGTATTCCCTTGTTGTCGGTCACCTCCATGAATGAATGGCGATGTACTTGATCTGAATGTGATGACCCACCGGTTAACCTCCCAGCCTACTCCTTGGGTACTCTTCTTCCCCGCAGACCCCCGAGCTGCAATGGGGTTGTACAATGGAGAATTGCAATAGCTGGTAGAAGAGAGCACTCCTTGGCTCAAGGGCCCCCTCTCTAAAATCCTCTACTTCACCAAACTCACTATAGGATCGTAATCACTGCTTTGACATCATCTCATCCATCCAACAATAGGGTTCCCAAAAGTGTCTTCTCTCATGGCTTGCCCCTTCTTTTATAGGAGTCCTCATAAGTGACACTTGGCATGTCATGCATAATTAATTTTTTATATTTATAATTCAATAGCTTGATTATTCACCCACCCAAGTGTCACTCTCTCATCAAGGGTCTCCCAAAATTATTTACTTAAATTTTAATTTAAAACTAATATTTTCCTCACCTCAACAAGATTCCTATTTCTTCTCCTAGTTGCCTCTTTATCCCCCTTTTTATTCCTTAATTTGGGTTCATTACTAAAGTCAATTAATGAGTCAAGATTTGATCCACTATCTACCTTCTTAATTTAACTCAAGTTATGTCTTAGATGGATATTCTTATGTTGGTTGTTGCCACATGGAGGTTCTCTACATTTCTCTAAATTTAATTTATTATTCTTATTTTAATTCACCTTCCTCTTTTCTTAATTAGGTCTATTTAGTTTAGGATTAATCTTTATCCTTACAATTATATCCATCTTTCCCCTTTTACCTAATTAAACCACATAATCTACCTAGTATTTTCCAACATGGGAAGGGTAGAATTTTTAAGGTAATCTATTTTATTTCTTCCTATGATCCTCTTAACCCAAGTTTTATTTTTGATTTAATTACCTCGGTTTCTAACATCATTTACCCTTGATGTAAATTTACCTAGTTTTCATTTCTTGATTATTTTATTAATTAATTTATTTTTAATGATTCCAAGGTGCCAAGTTTGGGTCGTGCCCTTCAAGAACTTCCCTTGAAGCTCCAAGGGTACCACGCCTAACAATTTATTTGTGATGTCAAGGGTGCAAAGTTGGTCGTGCCCTTCAAGAAAGTCCCTTGAAGTTCCAAGGGTTCCACACTTAACATTTTATTTGTGATGCCAAGGGTGTCAGGTTGGTCGTGCCCTTCAAGAAATTCCCTTGAAGTTCCAAGGGTGCCACGCCACTTGCCTCTCAAGCATTTAGTGACTACGAGGGGAAAGTATAGGTGCAACATCATAGACCGCTATCATCTCTTATGTTGCCTGCTATAGTGAGACTAATGGTGTCGGGGATCAAGGAATCCACCTTGATGCGCGCCGCTCCAGTAAAATCCTCATGAGCGACCCAACTTGGGGACCTGCCCTCGTGGCATCATGATCTTCAAGGTGAAGGTGTTTCAACCCTTCCAGCCCAAGTCACGGCAGGAGTGCTAGTGGGTGAGATCAGGGACACTGTCCCACCCCTCCCATGTAGTTCCATCCACTTGTACAACCCCATCACCCATATGTGAGTCATTCGGCCAAGAAACTCATATGTGCCTGTAACCGTTAACATATCATCAGAATATAGATAAACATATATAGCAGGTTTCAAAATCGATTAGAATTTCAAAGATAAAATAATATAAATTTTCATCAAACCAGGTGTCTTCAACTCATCATGTGCGAGTGCCTCTGGTGGTTTCCTGCCATACTCAATAATAATCAGTAACCAGGTTTTTTAGTGTTAGTCATTGTTATAATAGCATTATTACCATCACTTGGTCATTCACATCATTGTTCATTGTGAACCAGAACTAATGTAAGTAGCTAACATAGGGGATACCTCCATCATGGCTAGCATCATCATAACCTTAATGGAACCATACATATAGATCAAAGCTATCATCATTATAACATCAATAGAAACATGTCTATCCTTTACTACTATCACCATCATGATATCAAGAGAGAGTACACATAACCATTAATTATATCGTAATCATAATATTAATAGAGAACATACATAACCATCACATTCACTGATAATAGAGTCATGTTTCTGGATCCTTAGTGTGAGTTCCTCATAGACTAAAGTATGTACGATAATGCCATATTAGAGTCAGGAAACTAGAGTGGGCACTACATACACCCCCTCTTAACAATGGACTTCGTCCCGAAGTCCTTAGAACATAAAGGAGAAACGACAACACATAATCTTAGGAACCCTTCCTGAAACTCTTGCCAAGCTTCTGGTGGGCAGGTTAAAATTTTCCCAAGGTATCTATACCACGAATTCTGGTATAACTAAAGGACTATATCTGTGATCATTCCATAATTATTTATGTATTAAGAAACAACAAAACAAGAAGCAGGACAATCACAATCAATATTCATCTCATGGTACAAATTAATATATGATGCATTCAACCAAGTAAAGTCATTCACACACTGTACTCCTGTAGCTTCCAATTATAGTAGTTCATTTCAAACTACGTCTATATGAACCTATAAGTGACAATGTCAGGGATAATATGTAACAAGAAGTGATTTGTATGTTCATCATTGCATTCGTCAAAGTTCATTGTCATAAATGTTGCAATAATATTGTCGTATAAGAAAGGAGTATACAATTATTATTTTTTATTATTTTTTAATGGTTGCGAATGAACTTCCAATCCTATTTCAAGATTGAAAAGAAAAGTCTCTTTTCAAGCTAATATACAACAATTATTAATTTTTATTAATTTTTAATGCTTTCGAATGAACTTCCAATCCTATTTCAAGATTGAAAAGAAAAGTCTCTTTTCAAGCTAATATACGGTATTGATAATATATAGTGGTATTGCTTGAGTATCAAAACTCACTCGAGCAATGTATGAGACCCTTAAAACAAGCTCTTGCTTGGTTGTATATTTCACCATTTTTATGCTTTCACCTAAATTTTCGAAAGTGGAGAACTTATGGGACATAGGTCTCAAGTTCAATTCTTACTGATGATAGAAGGTACTCTTGCAGCAGTCTAGTCAACTGCGTGAAATATTTGCTTAATTTAATTTATTTACTGGTGTAAGACTTATTGATCACTATCTACTGAATATTTGGCCAAATTATTTCTGAATACTTCAATAAAAGTAAGGGGAATTTGCAATAAGATATCTTTTCTCAGTAATAAAATAATTCTAGAGCATACCGAGGCCTGAATATGAATTGAGCAACAAAACTTAACAAGCATAATCTAAAACTCCTGTACCAAATTATGCCGAGAGAATCCCTTCTTAGATGATTCACTCTTACAAATCCCGATGTTTGAATATTTGACCAAATTTATTCGCCAAAATGATTCTCCACATTTTCGCATACACCTCATATTATCAAAGTACACAACCCTTCAGCTGTGAACTTAAAAAATAAAAATTTCACTACTAATATTGTTTCAGAAAACCATGAGAAAATGCTTTATACAAATCACAAATCATTGTACACATTGTACACTTATGAATAACTCATTCAATGGAAAATAAATGGGGCGTAATTTGGACAGCAGTGATGGCCATAGAAACCATTTGCTCATTCCTATGGCCAGTTCGTCAAGTTCTCCAACAAGAGAGACACTCGTTTTTCAAAAACAAAACATTCAGTCTCACAATTATATTGCAGAGACTTGGTTAACCTTATGTCCTATTTATTTAATTTTTGTTATCCACTAAACATTAAAATCTACTTCAACTACATCGCGAGATGTAGGTTCAGTTTTCGGGGATACAACGACGTGTTGTCAGTTCAATGGAGGGATGGTTCTTTTGAAAAATCCTAATCATTGGTAAGTGATTTTGATCTATACATGTGATAATTTATAAATTCAGGTACCTTTTAGAAGAAAATAAAACTTATGTACAACAGTCATTTATGGTATAAATTAAAATATGTTATTCTCTGATGGTGTTTCCCATGTCCCAATTCCACTGTATTATGAGACATATTTATTTTAACAAACAACACATGGCCCTTATGCAAAATCAATGACAACTAGTTTTGAATTGTCCTGCCAGATTGGCGTCAGGGGATCAATTTCAAAGCTAGTCTGGCACTACCATAGTGCGGTAATATCTGCTACAAAGTTGCCATATATCAAACACACTTGACCTTCTAAGTAAAAGAAATTAACAAGATAGGTTCCTTTTGATGAAAGAAGCTGCGCTGGTTAAATGTTTTGCAAAACCTTTCAATGTTGGTTTTATACCATCCCAGCACTGGGTTTTATGGGAACTATGTCCATAGTGCAAGTATTCACACTGGAGCAAAATATTACATGAACCACACTACGCTTTCAAACTAAATGTCACATCATTAGTTACGGCTAAATTTTACTTCAATAGATATGTTGAAAAATTGTAAATAATATAGCATTCCTCCAAAAAAAACAAACGCAAACTATATTTTGAACATGAGTCTACCGTCTTCTACTGCAGAGTTTGTGTTCTCTAGACTCTAGGATTTTAGAGGGGCGATTATAATTTCTCAAATAATAATATTTCTTACTAATCCAGGCATCGTTTTCAAGAAAAATAAAATAGGACAAAAGAAAACATGCTCCGCCATCACTAAAACAGAGCAAGATGTTCCGACGAGATACAAACTTGATTGCAGATATGATATGTTTTAGCTGTGTCAGCAAAGGACAACCATCGGTAAAAGGGTACACCACTAGTCACTTTCTTGTTCTTTGCATGCTTTAATTGATTATCTACTTGAAGCTTTTATATTTTTTTAAGTGCTTTTCCCTCACTCTGCCTTGAGTTCGAGGCAATCTCGAGAGAGCGCTTGCCTGTCCACACACAAGTTTTTCTCCATAGCAATGCCCAAAAACACTACTTACTTAATCTATTAATGTTTTGAGTAAGCCAAACAAAATGGAAAACCATGATCACAATAAATTGACATAATATCTCATTCTACATCGAATATTAGAATATTTGACAAATCTTTCAGAAATTACAAATACATACTAGAAGAGCGTCACATACAATACATGAATATTTTTGCATCAAGGGACACATTTAAACTTCAATTATTATTTGCAAGTTGTTTATGTGATATGCATTCACAACTATCTTCGGTAGTCAGAAGAAACTATGCTTTGCTGCTTGAAACTAGTATTAAGAAATATACAAGAGATTGAATTTTTTAACAATTTCTTCAAAACACACAAATACAAGAGTGTCACATATAATACATTATTTATTTATTTATTTATTTTTTAATTTTTTTCTTTTGCCTAAGGACAAACCTAAACTTGAATTATCATCCACAAGGTGTCTTCATTTGGTATGTACTACACAGACAATTACGCCCTATCAACTAGAATAAATATGTTTGTTTATTCGCTATTCGCATTAGTTCTCAATTTTTTGTGAAGTCATTTTGAGAAATACACTTCAAGGTTGGGCTGCACTATATAAGATGGATTTCTTTTAGCTTTCGTTCCAACTTTGAGGTATTTATTTAAATTTCACCGAGACTTACATATTACCTTGTATATTTTAGAAAATGCCATTCAGATGAGGCAGACCACAACAAGAATAGAACCCTTGTATACAGTTTTATATTCTGTCAATCTCACTACTCACAACTGAACAATTGCCTTATTAGTTGGTTCTCGATATTTACAGTTTGGGAAAGAATGTGTTTAATTAAAAGGCACAATGATCAAGGTTGAATGTTCCATGTCTATGCCAAGACCGTATTATAGGTTTAGGCAACTTAAACTTTCTGAAATAACAACAGAGATAGCAACATTCATAAAACAAAATATGAAGTTTAATACATCTTGGTCCTTTATCAAAGTACTGCTATATGAAGAGAAAACAAATTGCTTAAAAGATGCAAATCCTAAGAAGAAAAGTTATATGCTGTTTACTTAAAATCCATATTAGTTACCAATAATACGCACAAACATAAAAGTCGAGGTGTAAATGCACTGAGTCAGCTCCCTAGCACCTTTGAAGTCACTTTCCTGTATTTTTCATTTTCGTACATCCTCAATATATGCTTCCCTGCTAGTGTCTCTTTTAAAGAAAGGTTAACTTCAACCACCTCCGATGGAAGTTCTTCTGTTGGTACTAGATAGGTGCCATATCCCACTGGGCATAGTATAGGACCAGCAAGTGCAGCAAATGTCAAGTCAGCTGTAAATTTGTTGCCACAAATGAAAGGCCGGCCATCAGCAAGCACATTGTCTACATCCATACGTTGCTACTGGAAAATTATTTTTTTACTAGCACCTCTTGAAATATACGACGAATCTTATCAAGAGAATGATCTTTTGCTGCAACCAACAAATCTATATATCGCTGGCTTTAACGATGGCATTAAACACCAAGTTAACAACCTTTCCCCAAAATGCAGCCCTTGACTTAAATCTTGAAACTGTCTCTGTCATAGAGCAGATAACAATATGCAAATCGCCTGACACGAGGACCCAATATCTCATTGAATTTTGTATCCCACTCTTGCACAGGCTGCTCAAGGTTCAACGGATACAACCGATCCGAAATATGTTCAAGATTGATTAATCAATGCGATCCGAAATATGTTCAAGGTAATCCAACTAAAAATCAATTTAAATAACATAAATCAAAATTTCCCAAAAGACAACTCAGAAAATAACCAATAACTAATGGGCCACAAATACACGGTACACGATGCTATATAGAATTGGATTTGAACAGACCAGGTTAAATTTGAGCAGACCATTAATCCAACAACCAGACATATACGGCTGGGTGCATTTATGCTCTATAAGAAAACTAGTTATTTGTTACCGTACTCTGGAAAGTGTTTTTAACGTTAATCTTTATTTTGCAGAAGAAGGATAGCAAACTAGTTATTTGTTACCGTACTCTAGAAAGTGTTTTTAACATTAACCCTTATTTTGCAGAAAAAGGATGATTGTGGAGTATTGCGATGGCAGAAAACAACAATAAAAGTGGATGACCACACATTTATTGTAGAGTTTCCGCCTGGCGAAGAATCATATGACGCCTGGGTTGATGACTATATCTGCAAATTGGTCTTCACTCCTCTCAACCCGTCGCGTCCTCTATGGGAGCTCCACTTCCTGAATTATAGAGCGAGCAAGGCCGGAGCCACCATGGTTGTCAGGATCCATCACGCCCTCGGAGATGGCATTCTTTAATATCCACTTGCTTGATGCTTGATGATAGACACGTAAGGTCCATAGTTCGAAAGAATGGTTATACGTGTCAATTCGAGGAAACTCGGAAACCACACGCTGTAAAATTGGCGCAAGGAGTGTGGCGCATATTGGGATAAATCTCAGGCTCCGTGAGATCATCAAAATCTGGGGGAACATGCAAAGAGAATCCCTCTCCTCGGAATTGGTACCATGATCGTTTGTTTAAGAGGCCAACAAAATGCTTTTATTGGGCATAGATTGCTTTGGGATATCAGAAACAACGCTAGAATTAGCGGGCTACTTTATTGAATCCCCGTAGTTGTCTTCTATTGCTTCAACGGTGTATGAAGGCTTGTTTGCTGAACATAATGCAAAAATCAGGGTTGCCATTATCACCTGTCTCCTTGAGCAGAGTAAAGCATCATCCATGGAACCTGTGTCCTCAAATTCTGAGGAAATGGCTAGTAATGAATGTTTTGCTACCAATTTATCCCATTCATCTCCCCAACTGTTGTCTTTCGTGGCGCTCACTGTGGCTAAATTATCTATGATTCTCAGTCCTTCTGATTCAATCTTGCTTATGATGGGGAATTGAGAGATGCGGTAAACAGAAAACCCAATTGTATACTTACCACTAAGCTTGTTGATTTTACCACTCGGACTATTCCTGATAAAGGCCAATGTGCGCTGGCCTGAAATCAAGGTACCCACCATTATTATTCCTCCTACAATGGATATATTATGGTTTTGCTCAGTTACTCAAAACCATAATTCTCTTCATGCCTAACCCTCAGCTGTTCGTTAGAAGTATTATAATGTTTGGGCCAGTGTTTGAATCTGAAATATTGGAGGTTGGCTCTGTATTGCAATTTATTTGGCTTCAATTGTAAAGGTGAGGAGCTTCAGTTTTATCTTTAGGAGATGGAGTCGAGGTTGGGAGCGGTTTGTCTTTCTGAATGGAATGGAAAGTGTTGTTTCCATATTTATTTGTCCTGTTATTTCTCATCTTCCGCTGCAACTTGCTTTTAAGCATGTTATTTCTTGTTTCACAGTTGAATTTCCAGAACTTCTTATTTAAAAATTCCAGAATATATTTTCGTTTGATAAAAGACAAGGCAACATGCAGTTAGTGATTTTATGTATGAAAGGGTCTCCAAATGCGGTTAATGATTTTATGTAGGAGAGAGTCTCCAAACGAGAAAGAATCTTTCTTCAATTGACACGCATAAGCTTGCAAATTTGTTTTATTCCACTTGTTTAAACTTTTTATTCATTATTTATTGTAGCTTACGCTTCATTTCAAAGTTATTCTCATGCACACAAATATTATATATATATAGATATATATATATATATATATATATATATATATATATAATATATATATAATATATATTTGGAAAACTCGAAAAAAGAAATTACAGCATAATATTGGTAGCTCTTTTTTTTTTTTTGCGGGGAATTTTAGGCACTTTGAGTTAAATGAAAATTTTGAAGATCATTTTCAAACATTATTAAATGCAAGCTTTGCCTTTTGGACATGCCAAACAAGTATGAAGGATGCATATAATCTTTCAACAGAATGGGGTGTTGAGAGTTGTGCTTCAATATACAATGCATTCAGTGAAAATAACAGAGGAACAACAATTTCAACCTTATAAATGTAGTAGATATCGAGCAAAACTAGTCATGCATACATCGGCCCATAGGTCTCAAGGGTTCAACATGGCTCTGATACCAATTGTAAGGATCAATTGTATACTCAAGTGTAAGGACCACATCCAGACTACATACATTTTTTTTTTTTAAATCACAGCAAAATGCAACTACAAGAGAAACACATTAGGAATTCATTTCAAGAAACATATCATAACATTTACATACATTTAGCTAAGACCAAAATAGTATTGCAACACATATGTACCGTTCACCAGAAGACGAGACTCTGTTTGCTTTGCTGCTGCTAGTATTCCCTTGTTGTCGGTCACCTCCATGAATGAATGGCGATGTACTTGATCCGAATGCGATGACCCACCGGTTAACCTCCCAGCCTACTCCTTGGGTACTCTTCTTCCCCACGAACCCCCAAGCTGCAATGGGATTGTACAATGGAGAATTGCAATAGCTGGTAGAGGAGAGCACTCCTTGGCTCAAGAGTCCCCTCTCTAAAATCCTCTACCTCACCAAACTCACTATAGGATCGTAATCACTGCTTTGACATCATCTCATCCATCCAACAATAGGGTTCCCAAAAGTGTCTTCTCTCATGGCTTGCCCTTTCTTTTATAGGAGTCCTCATAGGTGACACTTGGAATGTCATGCATAATTAGTTATTTTTTTTATAATTCAATAGCTTGATTATTCACCCACCCAAGTGTCACTCTCTCATCAAGTGTCTCCCAAAATTATTTACTTAAATTTTAATTTAAAACTAATATTTTCCTCACCTCAACAATATTCCTATTATGTTAACAAATTAGTTGCGGTTTCAAAACTGGACGCGCGCGCTGCTGCTGAAACACCTGTAGGTAGCCGCCATCAAACTCTTGGTCGCTGCCATGAGCGGTCCCGGGGGTGGGGAGTCTGCTCCCACCCCTCCTCAATCCTCTGCAGACGCATTCAGAAGGCTATTAACACAAAAAGGGAAGCAACATCAGCACATCGAAATCCCAAAATTCATTAAAAAGCTGGACGAAATTCCAGAGATAGCACTCCCAGAGGAGCAATCGATTAAAATAGCTCTTGCGTTGTCTGACAGAGGCCTGGTAGGGCAATTTATGGGCCGATGGCCGTCCACTAAGACCACGGACGATTGGATACAACGAAACTGGAGACCGCAGCTGGAAAATAATGTGATTTGCTATGCTGTAGGGCGAGGTTATTTCATTTTTGAATTTACCACCAAGGAAGATCGCGACCTGGTTTTCAGAAACAGGCCGTACTTTATGGGAAATCAGGGACTGTATCTCAATAAATGGAATCCTGATTTTGATCCATCTGTTGATGTCCCCAAGGAGGCGCCGGTCTGGGTTCGGTTCCCCAATCTCCCCCTTCACTGTTGGAGCTATCAATCTCTGCAGAAGATCGATAATGGGCTGGGTCGATTTATCGACAAAGCTGATCACAAGGGTCAATATACTTGTGCTAGAATCTGCGTAGAAGTCGATCTGGAAGCCGGGCTACCAGAAGCGATTAAACTCAAAGTTGGAGAATGGCAGCACTACCAGAAGTTGGACTACGAGCAATTGCCTTTCAAATGTCGAACTTGTCATGAGCATGGACACTTCCAGAGAAACTGCCCAAAAGCCCCATCAGGGAACACAGTTGAAGAAGAAGGTTGGAAAGAAATCAGAAAGGGAAAAGCTATCCCAAAACCCTCCGGATAGAAAACTTCCGCCCCATTGGGAAATCCTCACATCAACCCAAAAGTCGTTGCTGCCAAAGTCGGATCTCCATCTGGAGAAAAGATGGGTGATAAGGAGAATCAAGAAGAAACCGGAAATATGGAGAAACAAGGAAAAACAAATGCAGTAGAATCAACAGTTCCCACACCAGAGGAGTGTCAGAGAGGAAACGAAGGCAATGAAGATCACATTAGCCTAGGCTCAGACTCTGAAGGCGATTCAGAAGAGAGAGATTCTGAATCTGACAATTCGTTGGCCACTCCAATCAAGACGACTAGAGGGCGGAAATCCAAGAAGAAACAGAGGGAGGAATAAACTTACAAAGATGTCCTCCAGGGATCCCAAAAAACTCTCAAATCAATGATGAATACCAGATCTGGACGCAAAAGCAACAAGGCTCCAATGGGAGCCTCCTCTCCCCACAAAAGTAAATAATGAAATATGTCTCCTGGAACTGCAGAGGTTTAGGCAGCAGATCGAAAGAGGAAGCCCTGAAAGATTTAGTGAGAATATACTCGCCTGAAATCCTCCTAATCCAGGAGACAAAGCTGGAGGATCTTTCCATCCTCAAATCTAGTAAAATTTTTTGGAACAAAGGCCATGGAAAAGCGGTTAGTGCAAGAGGTGCCTCTGGTGGAATAGCCACCTTCTGGAATAGCACCATATATGACTTTATTCAAGAAAAAAGTAGCCCTCACTGGCTCTTCACTCAGCTCCTTCACAAGAGTTCTGGTCAGCAAGTAAGTATGTTTAATGTTTATGCTCCTGTTTTGTCAAGTGAGAAAAAAATCTGCTGGAATTCGCTTCATACATTTCTTTTAGAGCAAAACCCCGAGAATATCATAATAGCAGGTGACCTTAATGTCACCCTTGATATTGATGAGAAAAAGGGAGGTTCCATTGTCAGGGATCCTGCCAGAGAATGGGTTGAAGACATAATGCTGGGCTGGGACCTGGAGGATATTAAACCTTCTTCAGGAAAATACACTTGGTCCAATAAAAGAACATGCCCCAATCATATTGCTGCCCGTTTGGACAGATTTCTTGTCCATTCTTCCTTCCTAACCAGCGGTCTTATGGCGTCCTCTAAAATTCTCCCAAATCTCACCTCTGATCATAAGCCAATCCTTCTCGAGCTTTCTCTCGACTGCAATCTTGGCCCCATCCCTTTCCGATTCAGCCCTTTGTGGATCTAGCAAGAAGGCTTTCAAGAGGTGGTATCCGACTCTTGGAATAGGCCCGTCCATGGCTCTCCTTTCTTTGTGCGGGAAGAGAAAATCAGAATTCTAAAAAGAAATCTAAAAGTCCGGGCTAAAAGACTGCAAACCCCCACATCCAAAAGAAAAGAAAATACAAATAGGCTTGCTGCTCATCAAATAGAAATGGAGCAAATCCCTATTTCTCAAGGTATGATTTTAAAAGAAATTGAGCTCCAAAAAGAGGTTCATAGAGCTAGTAGAGAGGAGGAAGAGTATTGGCAGCAGAAGTCTAGGATGCTCTGGTTGAAATCCGGCGACAAGAACACCAGTTTCTTTCATAAGCAAGCGGAAGCCCGGAAGAATTTCAAGTTAGTCTCAGAAGTCCAATTCCAGAATACTGTGATCAAGGATTTCGAAGGCATCAAGAGAGCTGCATACTCCTTCTTCCAAGACCTGTATTCGGCTCCTGAAGATCCAGATATTGATCCCCACTCTTATCCGCTCAATTTAATTCCTAATTGTGTCAAGGAATCGGATAACGATATGCTGACAGCTCCGATCAGTATGGAAGAGCTTGAGGAGGCACTGAATAATATGGAGCCCGATAAAGCCCCTGGGCCAGATGGGTTCTCTGTCAGGTTCTTTCTGACTTGCTGGTCAACAATCAATAAAGATCTTCTGAGGATGGTCAGAAAATCCCAGAATTGTGTAAAAATAGGTGGTGGCATCAACTCAGCCTTCCTAGCTCTTATCCCAAAAGATAAAGGCGCCTCTGACTTTAGTAGATTTAGGCCAATATCTTTGTGTAACTCCAGCTATAAACTGGTCTCCAAAATAATAGCCAACAGGTTGAAAAACATCTTGCCAGACATCATCCCTGAAAACCAAGGCGGATTTATAAAAGGCAGAAAGATTTTGGATAATATTGTGCTGGTCCAAGAAGCCGTCCACTCTAGTTGCCAAAGAAAGGAGAAAGGCATGGTGATTAAGCTCGATTTGGCTAACACATTTGACAGGGTGAGACATGAATTTCTGTTTGCTGTGATGAAGAAGCTAGGCTTTTCAACAAAATTCATCAACTGGGTGAAAGCCTGTATCGCCTCGCCTTGGATTGCGCCCTTGGTCAATGGCCGTTCTACTGATTTCTTCCAAGATTCCAGGGGCCTGAGACAGGGATGCCCTTTGTCTCCGCTCCTATATGCTGTCCAAGCCTCGGTGTTAAGTTTCCAACTAGATCATAATCAGAAAATTCAAACTCTTCCTGGCCTCAGAACCTCCCACAAGGTGAAAGACATAAATCATGCCCAATTTGCTGACGACACTCTGCTGCTTGGAGGAGCCAGCTTGCTTTCTGCCAGACACTTCAAGAGGGAACTGGACATTTACAGGCTGATCTCGGGCAGCAAAATCAACTATAGAAAATGCTCCATCTATGGCTGGAACTGCACGACTAAAGAACTGTCTGACATAGCAAGACTTCTAGAAATGGAAGGAAACCGAAATTGGGAGTCATTTAAATACCTCGGGATACCAATATTCAAAACCAAGCCCAAAGTTGCTCACTGGCTGCCGCTGCTTGACAAAATAAAGAACAGAATCCAAGCCTAGGGTGCCTCATGGTTGAACAATGCAGGTAAGCTCATCCTCATGAAATCGGTCCTAATAAGCATGCCTCTATTCCAAAACTCAATCCTCCTTGCCCAAAAAACCTTTCTTAGTAAATTAGACAGCCTGTTGAGAAGATTTCTGTGGGAAGGTGGGAATAATAATGACAGAAGAATCCATTTAGTGAGCTGGGAAACTCTCAAGATTCCATTTCAGGAAGGAAGCCTCCAGCTTCGCAATTTGGCTGCTCAAAATTCTGCTTTGGGAGCCAAGACCCTTTGGAATTTAGTCTCTGGGAAAACTAGCTGGAGTAAAAGAGTTATTTGGAAGAAATACTTCCAAGGGCAACGATTGAGATGCCTGGATAATCCCCCAAGAATTCTAAAAGGTTCACCAATATTCAATCTTTGCAATGCTGCAAGGGAGCAATTCAGCCAACACCTATATTGGATCCCTGGCAATGGAAGGAAAATCAATATGTGGGATGATTCGATCTTGGGTGACCAGCCAATGAAGCAGGTGAACGGTCTTGCAAACATTAAATATTGGCTTCAGTCTCGTAATCTGCACACATTGTGGGACATTTCGAATTGGAAAGAAGCTCCTGACAGAACCTGGGATGGGTGGAATCTGGGGGAAGTACCCATAACGCTACAGGGGGAAGCCTCTTTACTTCTAGATATTCTTCAAGGAAAATCTCCTTCAAAAGCCAATGCTAAAGACAAAAGAGGCTGGGGGTCCATATCTGGTCAATACACTGTTGCTGAAGGTTACAAAATAATTATGGCTGCTCCCCATGTTCCTCCAAATCCGGCCCAATGGAAATTTATATGGGACTTTCCAGCTCTCCCTAAAATAGACTTCTTCTGTTGGACCGTGGCACATAAAAGCATCCTCACCAGAGATAATTTGAGAAGAAGAGGAATGGAAGGACCTTCCAGATGTCCCCTCTGTAGATCTGATGAAGAAACTACCAATCACCTATTGCTGCTATGCCCCTTTGCCCAAGAACTCTGGAGGAGGGTGCTACTGTTAGAGCCTACTATCTCCGTTCTCCCAGACAACATTCCTGCCTTGTTCAGAACTTGGGCCAGTTTATCTCCCTTCTGTCTTAAAAACAAAAGTCTTCTCAAAACCAGCTGGATGTGGATCCCTAAGTTCATTTGTTGGAAACTATGGTTGGAAAGAAACAACAGAATTTTCCGAGAAGAAAGTTGCACTACAATAAGAGTTATCTCTAAAATAAAGGCTTTGTTGGGAGAGGCTCTAGAAGCCAACGCTACATTAAAGAATGAAACAAGATTGCTCATAGAAGAAGAGAATTGGATTAAAGAACTAGTTCCAAAGCTAAAGGAAAGGCCTCCTCAATCTGCCCCCGTTCCTTCCAGTTGGGAGATCAGGCTGGAAGAACAAGAATTTATCTAGTGGAGATCGACCTTGGAAGAGCATTGTTTATTCTTCGATGGGGCTTCTAAAGGAAACCCTGGGGTCGCTGGAAGTGGGGGAGTTCTATTGAGCTCTGGAGGCTTTCTGGAACTGAGATTCCATTGGGGTCTAGGAATTGAAACTAACAACAGAGCGGAGGCTCTGGCTCTGTGGCAAGGGCTGACTCAGGCGATCAAAAGAAATATCCTTTCTCTTGCAGTCTTCGGAGACTCAAGACTCATCATCCAGGCCATGCTTCGTCCTAAGAACTCTCACCAGATTCAGTTAGCCTCTATCATTAGGAAATGCAGACTTCTGCTCCCTAAATTCATCAAAATATCTTTCTTTCACATCTTAAGGAACCTTAACTCCCTAGCTGATAATGAGGCCAACCTTGGTGTCCTCTGCTCTCGAAGATCCCTGGTAATAAACTCATCTGAATCATCTTGCTCAATTCCTTAAATCTCCAGCTCGTCCCTCCATCCCTATTTGAAAGAGGAGCTCTCTGTTAAACCAATTTTGTATCCAGACCGCCCAAAGCTGAACCCAGATACCGAGTACGCTTTCTGTTATTTGAATCTGATAAATAGGGGCAGCATATACGCATTGTTGACAAGAAGTTGAAGGCGGGATAGAGTCACCGTCCACCACACTATTCTATCTCTGATGACTGAGACTTTAAATACATATTCCAGGTGCTATCTTACAGCCTATCTGAATGTTCATTTGCTGATACTTATGACGATATTTATCTGTATATTACGGTATCCTTCTTCACCACTGATATGTACCTGTCTGAGCATAGAAAAAAACACATAATGCAAGCAGCTATCAACGATTTCTTCTGTTTTTGAAAGGGCTCAAATCATAAAAAGAGACAGCATATACTCCTTGTTGATGTCGAGTTAAAGGCTGGAAAGGGTCACTTTCTCTGTTGGCTGGCCTTTAAACTCTTATTCCAGAAATCTCAGGGTCAGTCTTCCCCGGGAAATAGCACTTGCGAACCCTCCCATTCTTTGTTGGCAATTTCAGTTGTGGAAATCCTTCATTTGCGGTCACCAGTATTGTGCCAAGGAAGTCTGCTGGAACGGGTCATCTCAAGAGTCGCAGGCAGCCCACCTGAAGCGAAAATCGATTTACAGTCAACTCATGATCCGCCTGATGACTTTGCTGGAGGCGCCATCTCATCTTCAGCCTTCAACACGCAGAAGTAGTTTTTCTTATCAGCTCAGATCCTTGATTTGACCTGCATCTCTCTTGGATTGGATCTGCATCTTCACACATTCACATATTCCCCTGTTCTCTGCAAATGACTCCTCAGACTTGTAAAGCACGCGGTAGCTGGTTTACCGCCCATTTCAATATAACCGTTATTGTCCCAAAAAAAAACAATATTCCTATTTCTTCTCCTAGTTGCCACTTTATCCCCCTTTTTATTCCTTGATTTGGGTTCATTACTAAAGTCAATTAATGAGTCAAGATTTGATCCCCTATCTACCCCCTAATTTAACTCAAGTTATCTCTTAAATGGATATTCTTATGTTGGTTGTTGCCACATGGAGGTTATCTACATTTCTCTAAATTTAATTTATTATTCTTATTTTAATTCACCTTCCTCTTTTCTTAATTAGGTTTAATTAGTTTAGGATTAATCTTTATCCTTATAATTATATCCCTCTTTCCCTTTTTACCTAATTAAACCACATAATCTACCTAGTATTTTCCAACATGGGAAGGGTAGAATTTTTAAGGTAATCTATTTTATTTCTTCCTATGATCCTCTTAACTGATCCAGGTGGATGTGGTGGCCACCCACCTAACCCATTTGGACCCCCACAACTGTCTCTTTCAGTATTTTCAGTTTCCATAATTGTAGCACAATTTACTATTTTTAGCAGTTTTTTTGGGTCCTGAACTTCCGGAGCTGTTTTGAGGCCCTAAACGACGTTTTTTGGGAAATCTGGGGGCAACATGGGTCCATGGACCCATGTTTCCCTTCCCAAAGTGGTAGTTCTCGGATAGATATTTCTAACGAGCTATCATGCGCGTCAAACAGAGATCGTATGCCAAAGTTACGACCCCGGGAAATTGATGTACCAATTTACCCAAAACGGGGCCCACAACTCGACGTTTCATCTTCTAGGGGTAGGTTTTGGAATGTGAAGGGTTTTCCATTGTTTCTCAACAATAAATAGGCCTTCGAGCCTCATTGTAACACAGTTTTTGGAACGGTTCAGAGGCATGTAGCCGCACATCTCTTCTCA
>APFE031438875.1:0-15119 GCA_000404065.3 Pinus taeda | reverse complement strand
AATGAAATGAAGTATTATTTCCGCTGCATCTTTGTGTATATGGTTATCTCTGTATTTTGTTGCGTTCCTGTTTAAATCCGGATCATTAACCCAAGTTTTATTTTTGATTTAATTACCTCGGTTTCTAGCATCATTTACCCTTGATGTAAATTTACCTAGTTTTCATTTCTTGATTATATTTATTAATTTATTTATTTTTAATGATTCCAAGGTGCCAAGTTTGGGTCGTGCCCTTCAAGAACTTCCCTTGAAGCTCCAAGGGTGCCACACCTAACAATTTATTTGTGATGTCAAGGGTGCAAAGTTGGTCGTGCCCTTCAAGAGAGTCTCTTGAAGTTCCAAGGGTGCCATGCCTAACATTTTATTTGTGATGCCAAGGGTGCCAGGTTGGTCGTGCCCTTCAAGAAATTCCCTTGAAGTTCCAAGGGTGCCACGCCACTTGCCCTTCAAGCATTCAGCGATTACGAGGGGAAAGTATAGGTGCAACATCAAAGACCGCTATCATCTCTTATGTTGCCTGCTATAGTGAGACTAATGGTGTCGGGGATCAAGGAATCCGCCTTGATGCGTGCCCCCCGGTAAAATCCTCATGAGCGACCCAACTTGGGGACCTACCCTCATGGCATCGTGATCTTCAAGGCAAAGGTGTCTCAACCCTTCCAGCCCAAGTCACGGCGGGAGTGCTAGTGGGTGAGATCAGGGACACTGTCCCACCCCTCCCATGTAGTTCCATCCACTTGTACAACCCCATCACTCATATGTGAGTCATTCGGCCAAGCAACTCATCTGTGCCTGCAACCGTTAACATTTCATCATAATATAGATAAACATATATAGCAGGTTTCAAAATAGATTAGAATTTCGAAGATAAAATAATATAAATTTTCATCAAACCAAGTGTCGTCAACTTGTCATGTGCGAGTGCCTCTTGTGGTTTCCTGCCATACTCAATAATAATCAGTAACCAGGTTTTTCATTGTTAGTCATTATCATAATACCATTATTACCATCACCTGGTCATTCACATCATTGTTCATTGTGAACCAGAAATAATGTAAGCAGCTAACATAGGGGATACCTCCATCATGGCTAGCATCATCATAACCTTAATGGAACCATACATATAGATCAAAGCTATCATCACTATAACATCAATAGAAACATGTCTATCCTTTACTACTATCACCATCATGATATCAAGAGAGAGTATACATAACCATTAATTATATCGTAATCATAATATTAATAGAGAACATACATAACCATCACATTCACTGATAGTAGAGTCATGTTTCTGGATCCTTAGCCTGAGTTCCTCATAGACTAAAGTATGTAAGATAATGCCATATTAGAGTCAGGAAACTAGAGTGGGCACTACATCATATATGAAATAATCAACTCCCATAAATATTACATTGTACTATTTTTGAGTAAGATGGCCAACACTAAGAAGATGATGTTTCAACCTCAAGCATAGTACACATTTGGTATGTGTCTTTTTTAACCTCATTGGGTGATGATGTTGATCATTGTTTTTCCCATAACTTTTAGAATATTGTTTTGTCCCAATTTGACTTCAGTTCTTACTATAACATCAAAATATGTAATTAGGCATCTATTTCCTATGACATAATTGCTACATCTACTATCTATAAGCCAAATAAAGAGCCTTCACAGTTCTTATATGTGTTAGAATAGTCTCCATCATGTCTCCTAATATCAATTTTCTTTTTCTTACATTCATGTGCATAATGAATTAGCTTATTACAATAAAAGCACTTAAATTTATATTTGTCACACCTCCAATTTGTTTGTGAACATATGTTATTGCTCCCCTTTAAATTATGATGATTTTGGTCCAATTTCCTTTCTTGTTATGAACCATCTCTTGGTTACTTCTTTTGTTGCTTCTTCCTCTGTCTCTTGATCTTGATCCTCCTCTACCTATTGAGATAGAAACTTATGATTTAAATAGATTTTCGAAATAATCATCATTCATATTTATTCAAGATTCATGGGATAGAAATTATCATATTATCTCATCTATTATAATTGTGACATGTTCTTAGACTCTTTAATGGCTACAACCACTACATTAAACTTCAAGCAACGTTCTAAGTACCTTCTCTACCACTTTTTGGAGATTCTTCACTATTCATCCTTAGTTGATTGGCAACATTCATGACTTTGGACATGTATCGATCTACTAACTCTTGTTATTTCATCTTCAAATTCTCAAAATCCATCTTTAGTATATACAACTTAATTGTTTTCACCATAACAATGCCTTAATGATTAGTCTCTAAGATGTTCCACACTATCTTTGAGAACATTGTTATTGAAATTTTGGGAAATATAATCTCATCTAAGCTATTGTGAATGACATAGAGTGTTTTTGCATCTTTATAAAAATCTTTCTTACTATTATATATAAGTTGATCACTCTAAATATTTGCTAAAATTTGTTAAGTATCGAATTAGCTAGCTCTATATAACCATGAACTATAAAAATCTCAAATATCCTAAAACTAGCATTCGCAACAGATGTTGCAAAGGAAACGCCGTAAGGCATAACTATGGGTCTTAAGGCATAAATATGGGTCTTAATGGGATATCTTTTTTATGAATAATTGATTGCCCATAGATTCTGGGGGTCATAGGATGCCGAGGGATGAGCTGCTTCTGAGTAAGAGGATTGAGAATAAGAAGAGAAATCACATTTTTTATATGTCGTAGCACTTATTGCACCCAAATTTAGGAGTTAAAAAACCTCATATCCTTGAAAAAGTTCTACTTCAAAATAGGATGCATTGTCTGTGATTATGCCTATGGTGGTCATATAAAAAAACAACAAAGAAAAGCCTCAAAGATTACATATGGCTTTAGATCCCAAATGGACTTGACAATCTTCATATAATGGATTTGGTCTATTTTCCATGCCACAATACTTAGGATTGAAGCATAGACCTGTTTGACTATACACATGGTGAGACTCATTTACAATCTATATTAGAGGAATCATACCCAAGGCCTTTCCAAATTAAATTACTATTTATAACGTTGTGCCATTAATATTGCCAATAAGTGTTGGAAAAAATTATGGTATCACGTGAAAAATTATGCATCTCAAACATAGCATTTAAAGTGCAACAAAACTTGTTCTTAATTTGATTGAAGTTCCATTTGCATCATGCAATCAAATTGTTATCTATAAAACCCTATCCCTATCGTTAATACAAAATCACATCATGATGTGATTTACATTGTATATGTCCTTTTTTTAACCTTTAATTACTTTCTCTACTTTCTCTTTTTAAAGTTGATGTCAAATTATATTATGTTATGTGGACATGAAATATTATATTTTATTTGCAACCCACAGCGAGTGAATTCTTTGTAATATCAAGAACAAATCTACTTATCATACTAAGATTGAGATTATTGATGTTTTATAAAAAAATTAATTAATTAAAAATAACTTAACATGCATATTCATTTTTCATTTTCGTTTTATATTATACCAAATATTGCTTTTAAAATTTTTAAATTTTATTTTTTATTTTAAATTTGATAATAAATGTTTATTAGCTTCTATCAACGCATATGTTAAACTATTCCAAAATAAATAAACCTAATTAACTGAAGTACTACAAAAAGTTTAGGGTTTAAAAAATTTGCATTCCTTGAAATAGAATTTTGTGAAGTAAAAGGAACTATTTGCGCCTAGTTACTTCTTGATGACTTAAAAAAGAATACAACTGTTCCTTTAAATATTAATCCTCATAATAAGGTCACATGGCAAAAAAAACCATACTTATAAAGAATGAAAACCATACTTATAAAGAATGATAGACATCTTGATGACTTAAAAAAGAATGCAATTGTTTGTTTAAATAATTAATCCTCATAATAGGGCCACATGGCAATAAAATGTTGGAAGATATTAATTCCAACTACTCTCTATTAATGCAGTAGCTAGATTAATCTAGAGGAATACAACGAATGTTTAAAGTACAGGTTCAGCAGGTCATCAACTATAGTTGGCGTTGAGCGGCTACAATCGACGGATTTAGGTAGATAATAAATAACCGTAGGTGAATCGCTGTAATGAGGTTTGTATAAATGTATGTGCCTTGTAATGTAATAAAGAAGCTCATTTTATGAGTCTTCCAGTTTCTAAGTTGGTATCAGAGCTGAGGCTTTCGGCAGAGTGGAGAGCTCAGGAGTGTGGGCTATTTTGAGTTGTGAGAGGTCACCCTGTGGTGCTATGTGCGCGGTCCAGAAGATAGCCCTGAGGCGATTTGTGAACTTCGAGCGCTGCTTTGTTGAGTGTGATTATTATGGAGTGACTCTTCGTTTTTATGGTGAATCGGTGAGGTGTGGTGTTGGTGATAGTCTCACTTTGAGGCCGAGTAGCAGTGTGAGCAGTGAACGTGGAGCTGCGCTAAAAATAACATTGTTCAAAAGCATGGTAGAGGTGTGAGCAGATAAGTGGGTTGCAATATGTGAAGCAGTGTTAAAATTTTGGTGAGCTTTTAAAGCACCGAGGAAGAGCGCCGAGAGAGAGATGATTGTGGAGTTTTGGTGAGGTTGCGTGACTTGTAGAAGTTCGAACAAGTTTTGTTAATGTGTGCACATCGAGGAGGAGATTTGTATCTTCGTCAACTACTGCCTGTTGGTGGTGCTCGGTGTTTGGAAGGTGTTGGGCGATGTGTTCTAAGCCAAGGAGTGAAAGAAGCGTTGATGTGTGAAAGTGATCAAATATTGATTCTGTATCTATTGTTGAAGGCTCAGTGCCGCCATTTCCGCCTGCTGTAACATAAGGGCGAGATGCAAAAATTGCCAGATTCGGTGAAACAACTGTGAAGTTGTTCCTGCTATATGTTATTTTGCAGAATCCTGTCCTGCTGTTAGAGTGAGCACTGTTGCCCCATTTCAGAGCAAGTAAAAAAGTCGTTGTGCCTATGTTCAGTTTAAAGCGGTTGAGTTTGAAGTTCTGTGTGTAGTGTTTAGTCTTTGAGTCTCTGCTCTCTCTGATATGGGATCTACCGCGTGTGGAGTCACAAAGTGTATTTTGAAATCTTTCCTTGCATGTTGTATTGTGCCTTCTGATATGTTGTTGGTGTGGCCTATTGTGTGGACTTAGTTGGCGCTGATTGTGGAGTAAAATCTTGTGGCTTGGCATAGCCTAGTAGTTGAATTTTCTCTAATGGCAATAGTTGCAAAAGAATATGAAATGCTTCAACCAACAGTAGATTTGAATCAGAAAGAAGAATTTGAAGACACTGATGCAATATTGAAGCGATTAATGCCAATTTTGCTAATTTTCTCAGGTAAAAATTTTAAGCTTTGGGCAATTAAAATGGAAGGATTGCTTGGTTCAGTAGATTTATGGAAATTTGTCCAAGAAGCTTCTATGGATTTGGATGATAAGTGTAGAAATGCAATAGCATTGTTTCTCATCATATCAGCTTTAGATGAAAATATTTTGTCTAATATTTTGTATGAATTTGGTGAAATATGTGATGCAAAAATATTTTGGGATATTCTTGAAATGAAATATAGTATGGAGGGTAGTGAGAAAGCTGAAATTGATGAAGGTGTTGTTGCTAAAAGTGATTGTGTTGAAAACATCATAGCTAGGATTAAGGGTGAAAGTATGTCCTTAACTAACAATAAAGTATGTGATATTAAGGAAATTCCCTGTGATGCAGAAACATATGAAGTCAAATTTGATGACAATTATGTATCCCATGATGATTGGTTCAATATGATTTATGAAAAGCATCTGAGTTGTTGTTTGGTGAGAAGAGTTGCTTACCTCCATACACAAATCAAATGTAGGACAACATGTTTGCAACAACAGAATTGACGAAAGAGGTTGAAGACATGAATCAACCAACAAAGAAAAATGAAAGAAGCAAAGCTCTTTCCAAAGAGCACGATGACAAAAATCAATATGGTTTTGAATCTAACGTTGTTTTTGAGTGTGCAGATATTGACAATCAGGAAGAAGCAACAAAACATGAATTAGATTACCTTGTTCGGGATCTTACATTACATCCCAATCCGGAAAAGGTTGCTGATAAGGAGCAGAGGAATTCTTTTAGGAAAGCCAGAAAGGTGAAGCTGAAACTACATCAGCAAAGAAAAAAGAACAAGCATGGAGCCTTTAATAAGAAGGCAAAAATGAAATGTTTTGTTGCAAGCCTAGCTGAGACATAGACCAACAGGCATATCAATTAAGAGTATGCTTGTTATATAGTTGGAATTAAGGGGGAGTGTTGGAAGGTATTAATTCCAACTATTCTCTATTAATGCAGTAGCTAGATTAATCTAGAGGAATACAACGAATGTTTAAAGTACAAGTTCTAGAATTCGGCGGGTCATCAACTATAGTCGGCGTAGAGCGGCTACAGTCGGCGGATTTAGGTAGATAATAAATAACCGTAGGGGAATTGCTGTAATGAGTTTTGTATAAATGTATGTGCCTTGTAATGTAATAAACAAGATCATTTTATGAGTCTTCCAGTTTCTAAGTTAAAAACCATACTTATAAAGAATGAGAAGCATCGGCTGCCAAATAATTTGCCAAAGTGAGCCTTCCTAAAACTTTTTTTCAAGGCATCCGCTGCCAAATAATCTGCCAAAATGGGACTTCCTAAAACTTTGTTTTTTAAGTAATTAAATTTTTTCAAGTAATTAAATAAGAATACAACTGTTTGTTTAAATAATTAATCCTCATAATAGGGCCACATGGAAATAAAAACCATACTTATAAAGAATGACAGGCATCGGCTCCAAATAATCCGTAAAAATGAGCCTTCCTAAAACTTTGTTTCAAGGCATCGACTGCCAAATAATCCGCCAAAATGAGCCTTCCTAAAACTTTTTTTCAAGTAATTAAATATTGTCCAATAATCTAAAATAAATATCCAACAACAAATATATTTTCTATAAATAAAACAAAATACTGGAAAACAACCATCACAAAGCAAAAAAAAAAAACTTTGATGCCGAAAAATATTCTATTTCAATTTATTATGAAATACCCTGTTGGTGAAGCCATTAAAAATACCTTTGGCAATACCCTAAACTAAAGTTGACCTTGCAAGGCCACACAAATAAAATAGTGTTTGTATTAGTGATAAAATTATATTTTTACCAGATAAAACTGGTAAGAAAAATATATACAAGCCGAATTTCAATTTTAGTGCAACAATAACAAGTAAAGTAGAGGAGACGACTTCTCCTCCATTTAGCTAAAGTAATGAGAATCTTCGAACCATGTTCCTGGGGATCAATCTCAACAACGAAATCATATTCGAATGGACAAAAAGACATATTCAACGAATTTGGACCACTAAAAAAATCCGTGTCTCAATCTGTCGATAAACCTGGTTCAAAAATTCTCGGTCTCAATCAGCTAATTAATAAACGAGTCAATGAAAATTATCCACTTCAATAGCTAAATAAATGAAACTAACCACGATAAAACTGGTTCAAAAATTCTCGGTCTCAATCAGCTAATTAATAAACGAGTCAATGAAAATTATCCACTTCAATAGCTAAATGAATGAAACTAACCATTAAAAAAAATCTCTATCTCAATGACGTAATCAGATCCGGCAAACCTGAATTTTTTTTATTATCCATCAACTCCAAAATGACAGGAGCGTTAGCTAATATATTAAACTATGATCGAGATTTTCCTGTTAGATGTTTGCATTCATAGAATTGGCACAGTAAATGGCTATGGCAGAAGATCCCGAATCTAGTGATGGTACCGCGCCAATAGTACAATTGGAGGATAGCATTTACGCAAATGAGAGAAAATTCGATCAAATCTGTTTGTTTTGGAAATGCCTCCCTTTATTGCAAGCAAATTCGTTAAAATCTAATTATTTTGGCGAGGTCTTCCCCTTATTGCAAGCAATGTCAATCAATCCGATTAATTTGGCAAGGGTTTTCCATTCAGAAAAATATTTGAACAATGTTAACCCCCTGGACGGTTGAAATTCCGGAACTTCATGCACTGCTCCTCTTAACGGTGGCAAATGTCAAACCCTTGTAAATCACAGTGTATCCTTGTAAATCACAGTGTATCCGTCGACCTGCATCGTTAATGGGAATACAGATCAAATCAATATTATCATCAGTATTTTATCAGTAAAACTAATGTCGCTGATTTGATTCTTTTACGTCGCCATTAACCCACGGGTACCATGGAGTCTGAATTGGAAGCTTGAGCTCATCGATGGAGAGTTCTGTAGAGGTCACAGGGACCCTAGCATCTAAGTCTCCGCTGAAAATACGAAACGAAAAATAGGCGTTAACGAAACACTGGTATGATCACTAACAATACTCCATGCTCACTTAAAAATCAATACATTACTGAATATTTACTTAAAAATTAATTACGCCGTTAAGTTAATCTTTTTAATCTTTTTTTAAATTCAAATTTAAAAAAAATAATTATGCCGTTATGTTAATTTTTTTTTCAAGGTAATAGTTTAATATTTTGAATTAATCAAATTACATAAAACAAAAAATTAAAAATAAAATAAAGTAAAAACTCAAATTAAAAATGAAAATAAAATGGAAGTAAAATAATTTATTATTTATTTTTTACATATTTTCATAATTCAAGGTTTAACTTTTGGTGTATATATACACACATTACAATTTTAGATTTATATGCTAATCTTAATCCTTGATCTACTAAAGCTCTAGGAGGATCAAATTTATTGAGGTGCAAACTTTTCTTAACAGTGAAAAGATATTTGATTCCTTTCAGCACTAGGTAGATCTAGAATGCATCTTATAAATTTCGAAAAGGAATAAATCTATTGAGATTCAAACTTCTTTGAAAGTATAAAAATATATAATACCTCTAGGAGCTTAGTTAATCCAAAATTATAGGTGTATAATAAATTTAGTAGATCCAGAGTTATAGATATCCTATTATATGTGGAGAAAATTATTTTTTTCTTACTTTGAATTTTTATATTATAATCATAAATAAAAAAATGTTAGCATATTATGATCATTTGGTCACATCATTAACTATTTACATTAATAGTAAAGGGTTATGGAATGTCCAACATTAACTATATTACATATTAAGATTTATATTTAATTTTTTTCACATTAATTATACAAATTATAAAAATTATTATATAAATAAAAAATAAAAACAAAACAAAACAAAAACTGTATACATTTAATTAAATATAAAATATATAAATTAAATATATACATTAATTAAATACTAAAATATATAAATTAGATGCAAATTATCATTGTACAATTTTTTTTTTGTAAATTAGGCTACTTCTATTATTAATAAATTATATAAATGGAATACAAATTATTAACCAATACTACATGTAGTTATGTAACTATGATATTAATAAATTGACAATTGTAATTAAAATTCTCTTGTATCTATTACTGAAAACAAAATTGTTTTATTTCATACCTGAAAACAATTATCCGCAACCCACTTGCAATTAGTTGACGATAAATTGGTAAGACCGTTGAAACAGAATCCGCCCAAAGCAGAACATCACTGGTACGTAGTCACATGAAACTATGTTTTAGCAATAAAGTGATAAATTCCAGACGATTCGAAAATTAAATTTGCCATAGTAATTGATATCATTAACTAGGTTTAAGTCTAAACACTGGTACTGCACCAGGTCCAATATGTTTGTCACATTTGCATGTATGGCTTTCTGAACATTCGGGCTATTAAGATACGCGTAAATGTAGTGATACCTGCAAGTATCATATCCTGGAATTTCTGCTTCTTCTTGCTATTTACACATCAACCATAAGTACAGTCAGTTAGTCAATCTTGAGTGGAAACGTTGCTGCATTTGGGATCTCAACAAGAATAAATAAATAAATATAAGATTGCAAGTATCGTTGTGTGTTTAATTTAGGTAAATTCTATGAACTACTATTTATTAAAAGAATTTAAATTGTTTTTTAAGTAGAAGTTTATTAAATTTTTAAAATATTTTAAAATTTATTATCGATTAGAATTGTGAATATCTAATCTGTGGTAGGGATGGGATGTTCGGTTAATTTTCCCTTATCTTTGCCTTTCTGGATGCATTCACTATACAACTTTTTGTGCCTTAAATTTGGTACAGCCAACTCTGAAATGTAATATCCTAAATCAATAATTAACCTTAGCACCTTCATGAAAAAGTAATATATCCCTCTAAATTAGTGCTGAACGGTAACGATCTGCAATTGCGCTCATCACAGTTTTAATAATAACTATTAGAAACATTCGAAACTAAAAACTTGTGCATCATAGATAGTTATTACAAATGACACTATCTGCATAACTTTCGCCAGCTATGGAGTTTCAGAATTTATACTGTTGAACCAGTTTACCAGGAAAGCATACGATTCTTCGTGAATAGGACAAAACCCAATTAAAAAATTTAGATTTCGCTGATGCATCTCCTATCCGTCTTGTGTGACTATACAATCAAAGAGACATGGAGAGCATCAAGATTGTGGGAGAGCAATCGATTAGCTATCTAAAGCGAAACGCACGGCAAATAAACATGTTTGAATCTCCAGAGAAAATAGTTAAGTAGTTTGTATGCAACCGTCATGGCATTCAAATCAATGGATCATCTTAATTCAATCATCTAACAAAATATCTAACTGTACAAATTATGACACGGAGGCATTTAGAATAGTTGATTTCAGAGAACGCTTTATGGCACAACTAGCATTTGCATAAGATGTTGCAAAGGAAACGCCGTAAGGCATAAATTGAAGAACACAAATACAACAAAAGAATACTCTGATAAAGAATACAAATATATTGAACGCTCAAATCAATGCCCCATTCACTGGAACCACTTAGTAGACATATCTATCAACATTATGATTATACACAATGATCAAGAAATTTCCCATATACAAACAACACCTTCCACAACAACCTTTTGTCACATCCACATTTTAAAAAATGCCTTGGAACGTGATTGGAATCTCCCATATTGTCTTTTTCATTATGCAAATAAATCTTCCATATTGCTATTTTCATCATGAATATTGTTAGTTCATTGTTGTAAAGTGTTAGTGTGTTAAATTCAATACTATAAGTTCAACAAGTGAAAAGCATTCCTTAATTAGCATAATATGCATTTTTCTGTCACCATGTATTTTTCAATCAATAAGCACAAGTAACATATTAACATGTATTTTCATAGAGCCAAGCAATCTACGCCTTATCTATAAAGTAACAAAAACATTTTGAAATAAGTTTAGTATTTCAAGCCAGTGTCTAACCTATAAAGTAACAAAAACTTTTTGAAATAAATCTAATATTTTTAGCAATTGACTAACCTAATTTAATAATTGAAAAATTCTCAAAGATGAATTATACTCCACAATAAGAGAGCCAACATTGGAGCCCATATTTTCACTAAAACCAAAAGAAACACAACCACTTATTAAGAAGAAATTCAAGCAATAATAATAAAACAAAAATAATAAACGTTAAAGGATAAAATGTTATTTCCAACACCAGAAGCTGAAACGAGAAGCAAAGCCAAAACTATTATGGAGGATCAAATTTGCGCTGGTGAGGCGGTTAGGGAAGAAGATTTTGAATTCATTTGTGATGAGGTTAATTCCATTAAATGCCTATTGACGGATGCGACAGCCACCAGAACTTCCAATTCTAGTTCAGTGATCAATTGGCTTAACAGACTTGAGGAGTTTCTCACTAATGTTGTTGACATAGTGGAGGAATGCGAGCAGGGCAAGCTTATTTTCATCAACATAATTTTCTGCGATCGAATGGGCAGGAACATTAGGAAACTAAAGGAAAGAATCACAAAGATACACACGAATGCTAAATAGCTCAAATATCTGACCTCCCTCAATGCTACTGTTGGTGTTCAAGCACTCAATGCATATATTGAATCTTCAGAAGAAGATAAAAGAAGAAAATCCTGTGCTCTTCTTTCTCAATTTCAAGTGGTAGGATTAAAGGAAGATACTGAAAAGGTCACTCGGGGGATATTGGAAAATGGATTCAGAGTGATTGCTATTGTGGGTATGGGAGGACAGGGCAAAACCCTTTTGGTGCAAGAGGTATTCAACAACCAAAAGTTCTGAAACAGTTTCGACCAATTTGTGTGGCTTACAGTATCACCCAAATTTATCATAGGTTAATTGAGAAAACCATTTTTCAGTCTAAGAAGTATGACTTTCTAAATTTTGATGTAATATCTAAATTTTACTTTTCTCCATTGGTAAGGTAGCACTCAATGCATATATTGAATCTTCAGAACAAGATAAAAGAAGAAAATCCTGTGCTCTTCTATCTCAATTTCAAGCGGTGGGATTAAAGGAAGACACTGAAAAGGTCAGTCGGTGGATATTGGAAAATGGATTCAGAGTGATTGCTATTGTGGGTATGGGAGGACAGGGCAAAACCCTTCTGGTGCAAGAGGTATTCAACAACCAAAATGTCCGAGACAGTTTCGACCAATTTGTGTGGCTTACAGTATCATCCAAATTTGTCATTGAAGTGTTGCTGCTGTCGACGTTCAGACAGATAAAAGTGTCTGAGGAAAAAGAAGGGGGTGTAAAGGGAATTCAGGGCAGAATTAACAAATATTTTGAAGGAATGAATAAAAATCTAGAACGAAGACATTGTTTATTTGTTTTAGATGACTGTGTTAGATCTAAGTCATACTTCCATCCAGTCATTGCCCACGTCTATTGGGAACTTAAAACATTTGAAGTTCCTGAATTTATCCAAAACAAACATCAAAAAGCTGCCCAACCGCTTGAGTAGTCTGAAGCGTCTCCAATTTCTTGATGTTAGTTGTGTCAACAGTTGTCTAGCATGCATTTGGGGGTTGAAGCCCACAGATATATAGTGTATCTCAATGTGAAGGGCTGCAGAAAGATCAGACATTTAAACACATATACAGAGACCATAAAATTGATTTGATACAAGAACGACTATGGCAAGGTAAGCAACATTACATGCATACTTAATTATAAGACAGATAAACCTGAAGGCCAACACCACTACATTACAGTTCTAACTTGATAGTGCCATAATACTTCAAGTCTACTTCTTTGCTGCATTATTCCTATTACCAAAATTAGCAACAACTTTGGTTGCGCTGTCAAGAACCCCAACAACCATTAGTGCTCCTGTTGTTGACAGGTATTGTTCCTGCATTGCAAGCTGCATGCCCAGCTATAATCAAACCTGCTTTTGACATCTTTCCGAAGAATTTGCCAAAATCTGCCACCTTTGCTGCAGCAATGTCCATCACTTGATACTTCTCGTCTAACTCTTTGGCTTTGCCTAAAGTATCTTTTCCTAGGGTATAACCTTTTGAAAGCATTGTTGTAACCACTTTTACTGCCTAGTCAGCAAAATGGAACAAAAAATCTCAGTTGCTTATCAAGGACTTCAAACTGTCCAATAACAATGAGATTGGGCCCGAGTTCAATAAGTGAGCATTACAAAATTAGGAAAAATGATTTTCTCAATTTGAAGTCCTTGATAAGAAATATGGAAGATTTATCTGCATAATGAAAAAGGCAATATGGGAGATTCCAATCACGTTCCAAGGCATTTTTTAAAATGTGGATGTGACAAAAGGTTGTAGTGGAAGGTGTTGTTTGTCTATGGGAAATTTCTTGATCATTGTGTATAATCCTAATGTTGATAGATATGTCTACTAAGTGGTTCCAATTAATGGGGCATTGATTTGAGCGTTCAATATATTGGTATTCTTTATCAAAGTATTCTTTTGTTGTATTTGTGTTCTTCAATTTATGCCTTACAGCGTTTCTTTTGTAACATCTGGTGCAAATGCTAGTAAATAAAATGATAAATACAAATGGATGTTGACTAATAAAAATAAGAACAAAGTAGTATATATCCATAGTATTAATTAATTTTCTTCCTAGATCCTTGAAATGAACACAGCCTTATTTTTCACCCTTATTATGACATCATAGATTGGGTGGTTTGGTGAGTTGCATTTATGTTTTTTAATCCCTATTTTCGTATTGTGACACGATATATTTGGTTAGGTTAGTATTAGGTTAGTATAACTGCTCAATACATTGTGTACAGAAGCCATGGTGTGGGATTTTGATTTTAAGCATTTATTGGTTCAGGACCTAACTTCATTGGCCAAATTTGGATAAATGTTAAGTCAATTACCACGTTTTGTTGTATGAGCAGATATTTATCTGGTCTTGAAGAGGTACTATGAATAATAATTTTTTATGTTCCAAGAGGTACTACGAAGAATAATTTCTGATGTTCCAACTAGTTTAGTAGGCCGTAGATCGTTTAGAGGGTTAGTTAAGTTGGTTTAGCCCCTGTTGATTAGGCACTATTGTTAACTCTACTATTGAGACATTATTGTTAACTCTGATATTGAGAGGTCACATATTCAATTATTTTGACACTCTTGAGGTTAGGCTATGTTGTTGACTTCGCAGGAAGTGGTCCCTTTGGGTGGATTTGGCTGGTACAAATATCTTGTGGAGGTAGTGGTCACTGATCTGGTCTCTGGGGACTATCAGATCTAATCTATGATCTCTGGACCATGAACCAGATACCGCCTAGAAGAATAAAATAGGTAGTGGATACCCACAGAGAGAAAAACATAGTAAATAATGTATGGAAAAATAAAATAGGTAGTAGATACCCAAATAGAGAAAAACATAGTAAATAATGTATGTGTTTTTCTTGATTGATGCTGTGTGTTTACATTAGTAACTCATATTACCGAGTCAATAATTTTTTTTCTCTCCTTAGTGTTAATTTGATAGTCCAAGTGTACCCTCCTTTTTCTAATTTGTAGTCGGATAGAGATAATTTTAATCGAGCTGTCTATGCAGTACACGTTATATTATCAACAAGATTGAGCGGAGTTTTTTTGGGCGATAAATTCCTCCTTTGATGATGGTAATGTTTATAACTAAGTTTTTGAAATAGCTAAAAACTAGTATTTTCTCGGCTTTGTAATGACTAGGTTAGGTAAAGTACTCTTATATCAAGAATTCGAAGCAACCAAAGCTTTTTTCCAAGGGAAAAA
>APFE031438871.1:18616-30847 GCA_000404065.3 Pinus taeda | reverse complement strand
TAAGGTAATATATTCTTAATTATTATTTATGTAATAATTATAAATGTAATCAATTAATATATTTTGTAACCAGTTGTTAATGTGACTTACATAATCATTAATGGTTAATCTTAGTTGCTTATAATTGATCATTTTCAATATTATTAAACACTAACAATTACAGTAAGTCATAATTAATCATTTATAAATATATTAAGTCACATGAAATATTAATAGTTTGATTATTAACTAATATATAAAACCATAATTTATGAATATGAATGTTATTCATTATTTATTAATATTATTACATTAAAGCCTTAATATAAGTAATATAAATAACAACATTTTTATTATATTAGTCAATATAATATATATTAATGTTCATTTTAATATATTAATACTAGTATAATATATTACATCTACCTAGACACCTCCACAATAACGATGCCAAAAAGTGATGAGCCTCAGCATTGCAGCAAGAATTCTACAACTCCATTGTCTATGAGCATTACTTTATCGACCCGGGGTTCGTATGAAATTGGAGGTGACTGTACTATATACACAGTAGATGCACCATTCTACTTATGTCACTTCTCAACTAGGGCACTTGACCATTAGGGTTACAGATCATTCCTCTATTGGACTAAAGGTAGTCTGATTATTGATAGTGAAATGTAAAACTAGCTCTAATGTATTAAAAGTAAATGCTTGTCAATTCAAGAGATGAAAGTTGCTAACTTATAAATGCTATGAAATGACATAAATCATCTAGCTATAGAATGACCCAAACCACTTGCAGGAAGGAAATTATGCTAATATTGCAATTTATCATCTAGCTACAAGGGATCCTTGAAAATAGGAAGTTATTCTATGATTTCAAAATTAAAACATGCATGCATTAACTATCTCATTGACACATCCAGATTAGATAAAAGATATAACTCCTAGATTCAAAAATATAAAATCTAATGTTATCTAATCTTGTAGGGTGGAAAGGAATGAATATACTAGAATAGGTGGCATTTATGGTCATGTAGTCCAATATTAGGCATTATCCTTCTCTTATAGTAGGATATAGTACCATTTCAATTCAAAATAGGGTCAAAACATGTAGTTACATGTTCGCTATATGAAACCGCTACAGGATGTCCTGAAATACTACAGGATGTCCTGTACTATTACAGGAAGTTGGCTGAGAGGTTTTGGAGAATAAAAATGGGGTGATGAAGTGTTGGAATTATGCTTGACAATTGTAGAAGGTGAAGGGAAGGTTGACATCACCCAAGGCCAAGCCTAGAACTCCAACAAATATGGATTTTCCTAAGACAAATTCCTCACTATGGATGGAAAAAAAGGCTTGGAATATGGCTAGTATGCATCAACAAAATATTAAGGAGACGTAGGTGGAGTTGTTTGTAGGTGTCCCTTCCTGCATATCAACAATCCCTGCAATAAAATGTGTCCCTCCTTTTATTTAAAAATTATTACAGGTCAAGATGGAAAAACTGAGTTGAATTTAGAAAGTAGGATCTAACTATTGTTAATGACTAGATATGTGGAATAGTCTACCTTCTAATCTATAACAATCTTAAGAAGCGAACTAACAACTGCAAATATTTCCAAGGAATTGTAAATAGTTATCTAGCTAAGAATGAAACTTAACCTAGGTAATGAATAAGGGAAAAACTTTATTTTTGCGTTGTGAGAGTGGGGTCCCCTAATCACGATCCCATACTGGAGATGAGATAGGGGTTGTTGTCACAATATTTTCTGGAATATTTTCCTTCACTAGACTGCAAGACTAATATACTCTTTAAGCTAATGAAAGCATGGATAAGAAACAAATTTGATCAAATTTCTAATCTAAACAGAAAACATAAATAAACTTCAACAATAATTCAAAGTTCTAAGCTAATGATATAGATACAAAAGAGAGGAGCTTCTACTGCTAGTGTTGAGTCCTAACCAAAGAGATTCATGCCTCTGAGTCAACTCAATGCTGTATCACAACAAAATTTCTCATTATCATAAATATGTAAAATACATCATAACAATAATAGGAAAATGTGGTTTAGCTTAATCGCCTGTTGGCTACAACAAAATTTTGAATACTAATGAGTCCCTTGGCTTTCTTATTTATAAAGAAACTAGTGATACCAACAGCTCCTTAAAAAATAGGGATACTAGGTTCCCTAACTCGAGAATAAATCTTCCTTAAGTGGCACTAGCTTGGCTACCAATCAGCTCGACATGCTTGGTTGCGAGTCACATCAAGGTGATGATATAGTGGGAGGAATCTTGGACTGATTTGAGGAGTGAAGGAGCAAGAATACTTCCTATAATCTCTCCTTGGTTTCCTACTCTGAGTCCCTACACTCAAGTCAACACAAAACTGCTCCAAGTTCCTGCATTTAATAGACATCAGGCCATACAACATAATAATTCAATTTTACTCTTCTCACAAAGAAAAATATAATAAATTTGTAAATAAATGTGAGAAAAGGAAATTTATTAAGGTTGACAGTGGCAATGTGGCCCATATAGTTTACCCATTGGTGAGCCTCATCACCAGACATTTGGCTAACTAGTCTTCCACCTCTTTCTTCATTCCTCACCAAATATTTTTTTTTATTAAGGTTATTATCATTTTCGATATCATGGATGACACGCGTATGGTCTGTTATGTTATTTGTCCAGAGATAGTGTCTTACTTCCTCTGCCCTTCTTACTGCGCAACTCTATAATTTTTCAGGTAGTGTAATATTGTGCTCCTTGATTTTGATCCCCTCTCTTAAATTTTTTCCGCTCGTGGTCTTCGCTCAATATGGCGTATCGATACAATGTCAAAATCGAGAAAATTTTAAATAGAATAAGCGAGACTTTCGATCTGTGAATCCAAAGACCAAAGGACACAGCCAAGGCTGGGTGACCCAAGAAAATTCTTCAAAGCCACACAAAAAGAACAACACTATGAAGTTAAACAAGGACATAGGAAAGTGGTGTGAGTTCCATAATAGTCCCACTCGTCACACAAGCGAGTGTTGGACCAAGCAGTCACTGGCGGCTGAGTTGAAGTTTTCATAATCAAATGCATGTTCTGACCCTGAGTCAAAACCAGACAAGGGGAATGGCAAAGGGAAGAAGATCATTGACGCAGAGCCTAGCTCTACTATTGCCACCACCAAGATCCAAAAGAATTAGCCTGGAGATCCAAAAGAGGGGGAGCATCTTTTCCACTCACAACTATTGGTGAAGGGTTCACTGCTACAATTCATTTTCAACAGTGGCAACCAAAAAGAACCTCATTTCAGCAGAGATCATGAAGTGGTTAGGCCTACAGACTACACCACACCCGCAACTATACAATATCGAGTGCCTTCATGAAGGATGAGATCTCTGAGTCCATGAGTAATACACCTTCCCTACAGCATGAAGCCCTTTGTAGATGAGGTGTCGTGTGATGTTGCACTGCTTGATGTTTGTGATGTATTATTAGGCCATCCATACTTGTGGAGGCGACATGTTATGTATGAGTCGAGGCCCCAATTTGTTATTTTTTTGTGTAATTGATTATATAGGATACCAGAGGTAGCCTCACTTACCACCACCTATTTTATCGCTGTTATGAAATGTAGCAAGCTCATCTCCTAGACAAGGAAATTCATTTTTTGTCTATTTCACTTCCAAAGTAAGGAGGAGATCATCACCACATCCATGTCCCCCACCAATGGTACCTCCACACAATAGCAACAGTAGAGGGATACGGTCATGAAAGAACATAGGAACAACTTCTCCTCACCCACATGGGTACCACACAAGTTTCAAAGGGGTGACAAATTCCGGTTGCATCTATAGAAACAACACCTTACAAGAGCCCATCAGAAGCTCAGACCACTCTTACATGGTTCTTAGAACATTAACAAGGCTGTGGGAAACAATGCTTTGGAGCACAAAATTCCAACATTCCTTCACTTGCACTGAGTGTTCAATGTGCAATGCCCCCGACCATGCTTCTCACCATCACTAGACACATAAGGGATTGTAGAACAACTCACCAGGGACCAAGTTTAGTAGAAGTTTCCTCATGTCATGGAGGAACTCAACACAATGGGGACCATTTCTTCCTATGTGGGGAGAAATGATCTAGGTGGATGTTGGTGGCCACCCACCTATCCCACTTCAACCCCCACAATTGTCTCTTTTAGTTTTTCAGATTCCATAATTGTAGTACAATTTACTACTTTTAGCAGTTTTTTTTGGGTCCTGAACTTCCAGAGTTGTTTTGAGGCCGTAAACAACTTTTTTTTGGAAAACGAGGAGAAACTTGGGTGATAAATTGATGTTTCTCTTCCCAAAGTTATATTCCTCGGATAGATATTTCTAATTAGCTATTGTACGCGTCAAACGAAGATCAGATGCCAATTTTATGACCCTAGGAAGTTGATGTACCAATTTACCCAAACAGGGCCCACAGATTGGCATTTCATCTTCTAGGGTAAGGGTTTTGAATGTTTAGGGTTTTCCATTGTTTCTCAAAAATAAATATGCATTTGAGCCTCATTGTAAAATTGTTCAGAGGTATGTAGCCGCCACATCTCTTCTTAGAGATAAGCTACCATTTCCCTAGTTGTTTTCTTTCCATTTTTGTTTGTAA
This sequence comes from Pinus taeda, assembly GCA_000404065.3. Taxonomy (NCBI): domain Eukaryota; kingdom Viridiplantae; phylum Streptophyta; class Pinopsida; order Pinales; family Pinaceae; genus Pinus; species Pinus taeda. The sequence goes on along the minus strand of APFE031438871.1, from coordinate 26,211 downwards.
GCATATTTCAGTATTTCACATGAATGAAATGAAATATTATTCCCATTGCATCTTTGTGTTTATGGTTATCTCTGTAATTTGTTGCATTCCTGTTTAAATCCGGATCAACATTACAATACTCTAGTGACGCTAGGATAAGCTAAGTGTATGTATTACAGTGCAACATATATTATTATAAGAGTAGGCTATTTTATTTTACTGTAGGATATGTTATGTAAGGTTACCATAGCATAAATTATGCAAGTGCATGCTAGGTTTGACTAAGTCAAATTATGGTAAGGTAAGCTAGGTTGGTTAGGTTAGAATAGTTAGGTTATATTAATCTGGACTATGTGAGGTTACAATAAGATAGGCTACATTAAACTAGGAAAGTGTGATCATATTAGGGTTTAGACAATAGATAATAAAAATTTGTGTGTTGGGATATTAGCAACCCATTTGTAAACTATATTTTCTAAGCATTACTACAAGAAGAAACCAACATTGACAAACATACAAACACTCACTTCCTCACACATGAAATCTCTCTCTATATCTCTCTCTCTCACTTAATCTCTCTCATAGTCCTGTAATTAAAACAACAACCCTCCAGCTTGGTCTCTCCCTTATTCACTTTGTGAGTAATAATTATCTTCACCCCCCTCCTTTCACACCCATTTTTATTATCTTTCTAAATTTTCAACACTTGTTCACTATCTTGCCTCACACACTAACTCATTCTTCCCTAACTCCCAAACATTGTCTCTATTGATTTATCCCTTTGTCTCTCTTGGCCACTTTATCCCTCTATCTCTCACCCTCCCACTACCCACCCACCATACTGCAATTTAATTTCCCATGTGTTAAGAAACTAGTTGTAGAAATGAATACACATTTTTAGAGATACAAATGTGCATTTGATTTTAGTTCTAGGAATTTGCATGTGCTTTTGTGCTAAAAATTTTCGTCCATTTTAGTGCTAGAAACATGGACACACATTTTAAAAATTAAATTTCTAAGTGGGAATCTTATGTACGTGATGACTTGGATTCATTAGACAAAGTTGTAGGTTCAAAAACAGTTGTATGGGCTATAAATACTGGAAGAAATATTTTTTTGTGAAAAATTGTATATATAGATTATAATCATATATATAGATTAAATATCATATATATATAGTATAGTATATATATATCTATATATATATATATAATATAAATAGTAATAATATATTATATATATAATTTATTTGTTATTATTCATTATTAATACATTTTTCTTGCTAAAATATCAAGATATTAAAACAAACCCCTTGTCTAATTCCGTTACAAATTTTCAAGCATTAATTTTTTGGGGAAAAAAATTATAGGGTATACTAGAATACATTCATGCCTGCAACCTTTAAAACAAAAATGGTTGTTTGATAATGCTAAGACCCATTTATGTTTCTCAAATGGGAGGCCTCCTGATTGGAATGATATAATGGATTTCATAATTTAAAAATTAAACATAAAAATAACAACATAGTTTTTGAAAAGGACTTGTGCATAAGAACAGTCTACTCTCTAAAACTCTATATGTTTTTGTAGAAAAATTTCCTTATCTAGTTTCCCAAAGAGTAAACAAAAGAAAAATTATGTAGTATAATTTTCATGAAAATTAAACTACCAATGATAGGAAATCTAAATATGCACATACATAAACACAATTTCTATATAAAAATTATATTACCATCCTCAAATGTGTTGTGTGAATACCTCTTATCATCGCTACAAGTTACTAGTTTCCTAATGCCTTATGGCATACCAATTTTAAGTTACATTGATCCTCCTCTCATCTCTAGCTTTGAGATTAGCATAAAATTAAATTTGGGAAAAAGTTTTTCTTAGGATATATATAAATATTTAGAGCAATAAACAAAATCATTTAATTCAACAAAAACATTTTGTGTGAATATTTTGAAATTGTTGAATGGACCTTTATTTGAGCCACCCTAGAAACATTGGGATTCAAATTCTATTTTATGGAAATGATGAAGATCCTAATTGAAATATAATGAGTGTTTATAGTAAACGATTTGAAAGCCATAGATAATGTTTAATGGTTAGGATTTCGTTTAAATCTAATATTTATTTGCATGACCCCTCATTATGGTGAACACATGCAACAACCATGATGGACTCTATTTTAGATGGAAAGATTGACCCATGTTTTCTTAACCTACTTCTATTTGACATAGGCTATGAGAGGAAATATATAGTCATTCATGTTGAAGAATTTACTTTCGAAATCAACAATATCTAGTAGATATTTCATATATTTCATATGAAAGGTTTCAACCATCTTAAATTGCAGTTAAAATAAAGAAATCTATCCTTGTTAAATCTAATACTGGCAAGTCTCAAGCATACTCATAAATTAATAATAATAATAATAATAATATTAAAGTACCCCAGATGCGGGTGCTGAGCGTCGCTAGTAAGGTGATGGGACAGGTGTGCAAGGGAGGCCACCTGCCCGCCATGCTCAAAGGTGACCTGTACGTTAGAGGTGAGGGACATTACCGGTGGATTGGGTTAAATGACAGGGGACGACAACAAAGGAACACTTACGCTCCATCCATTTTCGACTGCGCAACAGAGCTCGGCTCCTCGACAATCTTGCAGGCAATATAATGGCGGGCGAGCATCGAGGTAAGGGCAGCGACATTATAAATCGTGGCAATACAAGTGTTACCATGTTCATTCGGGTATGGTTTGGGGTTCTTCTGCTGCCTCTAGTGCTGTTAAGTTCAGACCCTCGTTTGAATACCCAGCCTGTCCACGATCCTCTTGGCTTTCTGCATCCCAATTTGGCTCTTTATAGCCCTGCTAATATGGTCAGGCCTCGGCAGCGTATGTTAAGTCATCGTGGCTCCAACCGAGGAGGGTCCTCACGCCCTTCGGCCGAGGGGGAGACCTTTCCCCACTGTCATTTCCATTGCCATTTCCCTCATTTGGGAGGTGCTAGCTCTCTGTGGCAGAGCCAATATCTGGAAGCTAGCTCCCCTGGGTCTCTGTCTTCACCTTTTTTCGGTTCAGTTGTCTTGAACTTCAATAGCCCTTTGAATTGCCCCTGGATCAACGCCCACGTCTCTGTGCTATTCATCGATGAAGCCCGAGACAAGGACGAAACCAATGCACATCAACAGTTTACCTCACCAGTCAATGTCACGAAGGCTACGGAGATGCCCTCTACGGACCAGGGGAAGGCAATGGAAAGACCACACGTTCAGACGGAGGACGTACAGACGAAGCCCGAAGCGACCGAGGTGAAGGAGGGCCAAGCTCAGGAAGGGGAAGAATATGGATTGTTCCCAATTGTGGAGGAGATTCCAGAAGAGTAATCTGCTACAAGGTCTCAGGTCATGATGCTCGGAAGGGATTTTACTTACGCATTTTTTGCCTTTGTCCATGTGTCAAAATGTTTCTGGCATGTCGTCGTGTTAAATTGTTTCTGTGTTAATGTGTCATTGTGGCACTATGTCAATGTTGTTGTTTAAGGTTGGTTTTTGTAATGTTCGGATGGCTACTCTGTGTCAAATTTTCTGTATTCCCCTTCACGGGATTGTTCTAATGTTTACCAACACCCCTATGTGGGAATGATCAGGTTCGCCTTCTTTTTTTGCTACAAGTGGCTGTTCCAGGCTGCCATTCTTCTAGGCAGTTGGATCTTCTAGACAGCTTGATTGTAATTGTAATCTGGTTTTGTATATAATAGAATAGTTTAATCGAGAAAAAATCATAATATTAAAGTAATATCAGATAGCTTTAAGGATTTATTATTTAAAAGTTTAAATTTATTCAAATTGACCATAATTTATTAAACATCTAAATTTATGATTATATACATTTTATTGCATTAATATAAACTATTAATTAATTAAAATTGAAGTGTTAAGTATTACACTATTAAAAATTTCTTTAGTTACATTAACTCTGCATTAAAACTCTCTTTAGTTACTAAAAAAAATGACTCATTATCATTCATGTTGAGGAATTTATTTTTGAAATCAACAATATCTAGTAGATATTTCATATATTTCATATGAAAGGCTTCAACCATCTTAAATTGATGTTAAAATAAATAAATCTATCCTTGTTAAAACTAATATTGGCAAGTCTCAAGCATACTCATAATGTCTCGACATTAATTCTTTATATTTATAATTTTATAATATTATATATAATATATATTCTATTCTATATATATAATATATATATTATATATATAATAAGTTATATATAATAATATATATAATAATATATATAGAAGAGAGAGAGAGAGAGAGAGAGAGAGAATAACAAAAAATGACTCATAAAGAATGGTGTGTACATGACATTTCTCTTCCCGGAAACCCATATATATTTTTTTTCAAAAAATCAGAATGTTGGAATATTTGATTCATGTTTTTAATGGTGGAAGTAGATTCAAAACCATCAAGAACACTTTGGGTGTCCATAATCGTGATATCTGATAGCTCTAACCCAGATTTTAAAACAAATATGCAAGATTTGTCATAATCTTGGTGGAATTCCCATTATTTTTCGACTAATTTGTGAGTTTTTTAGACTAGGCCATAAACTATCACATTAATATTTTATCATCAATATTAAAGGAAATTACAACATAAATCATGGGTATGCTAATTTTTGGATGAAATTATTATAAAATTTGTGTAAGGAGTAAGGTTCAACTACAAATGTTCATATATCAAGCATAAAACAAATAAATAAAATTAAAAAATTCAACAACAATTTAATTGTCTATATCATCCACTCATTTAGGTATAAATAATATTAAGAATGAGAATAACATTTGAAATGAAAATAACAACAACAAAAAATTAAGCCTAAAAAAGTTTTTGTCCTAAATAGGATAGATAAATATAATAATTTAGATAATTTCGGTTGAGAATGATGTTAATGAAATCTAAAATCAAAATAGAAAGAGCACAAGAATGTTTGAGAAGCGTGGTTGACTAGCATTAATCTTGATGAAATTTAAATTCAAAATAGAAAAAAACAAAAAGGAAAAGGAAAAATTCATAAGGATGGTAGTTGAAAAGCATTACAAACATGAGAACTGATCTCTAAAAAAAGAAAAAAAAAACAAGAAAATAGTGATGGTGACTCAAAAGAATCCATTATCTCAAGAATTTACGGACCAAAGAGTTTAACGATGGTGACCGAAAATAATTAGAAACTTAAGAATTATAAACTTAACCGTTGACAAAATATGAAGACATCTAGTGATAGTGATTGAAATCCATTAACTGAAGCATTGATGGACAGTACTTGCAACTATTTTAAAATTTAAAAAGCACCAAAGAGATGCTAACTTATCACCAAAGAGATGCTTACTTAAACGTACATACAAAATATTAGACTTAATGAATCTATGGTCAATATCATCCATTAATCCAACTGTAATATAATAAAAATTTGAAATAAAAAAAAACACATATGTTGAATCCTCAAAAGAGTAATGCCCAAAAATGGATAGATAAATATAAATTTTTAAATAATATATGCTAAAAATAATGTTAATGGAACCTAAAATCAAGATATAAAAAACACAAAAGATTTCGAGAATAATAACTAAGAAGTGATATTAATCAAATTTAAAATAAAAATAGTAAAAATTATTTTAATTTTTAATAAAATATGTCACCATAATAATATTTGAAAATAAAATAACAAAAATTAAAATTTCAAAATAGTGATAGCCAAAAAAATAAAATTAAAATAGAAAAAGATAACGAAATATAAAATTTAAATTTAAAATCAAAATCAAAATAGAAAAAACACAATAGCTAGCTTTTGGCTTTTGAGGTAACTCTTAATAATATTTGAAATCAAAACAAAAAAAAAACAAGAAAACGTTGTCACTGAAAATCATTGATGTTAATGAAATTTTGAATTAACAAAAGAAAACTTTGCCCTTCAGAAAAAACGAGGTCATGCAGTGATGGTGACTCCAGCATCCACTGACTGATTCTATCTTAACGGTTGATAAAAAAAAGACAAAAGCGTTTAATGATTCTATCTTAACGGTTGATAAAAAAGACAAAAGCAATACATAAAGAACCGTTGAGAGTAGAGGAGAGTTTAAATGACGTCCACAATGAAACATGAAACATCCTCCCTTCTTCAGGTTGTGTTTTGTTGGAAGCGCTTTCTATGTTTTCCGAGTTCTTATTTGTTTCTCTGTGTGGTTTTTGTTTCTGTCTGCGATTTTCATTTGATACACGAGGATGCTGCTTTGAAGGGGAATTGGATTTGGGAGCAATAGAGAAGGCTGGATGGAAGGAAGGAGAATTGGATTTGGGAGAAACAGAGAAGGCTGGATTGAAAGAGAATTGGATTTGAATTCATATTAAATTTTAATGTGTACCAGAAAAGAACGACCCACTGGCTTATTGGAATTCTGCTTTAAATCCAAATCCCAGACCGTCATAGCACTCCAACGAAACGCGAATACACGTACGTTCTCAAAAGCTCTGCATGAGCGGATGGCAGCTCCGTACTTACAAGTAAAATAAACTCGACCCAATATCATTATTATTCCCTAAATTTATTTCTCAATGAATTCCTAGCGCTTTACTTAAATTCTATTGACCGGCTTCTTTCCATGCATTTACTTTCGTTTTTAATTATTGGTCTGGACGAGTCCAATATATATATGAAAGGCTTGAATTATAGATTTGAATTGTAGCAAATATAATTCATATTAAATTTTAATATCTTGCAGAAGTGAGCGAGCCGCTTGTACCATCTTTTGGCATATTTTTGTGTTTGTGGTTGCACTTTGTGGGTATCTGGGAAGTGAAGCTCTCTAAGTCTACACGTGGCACGGATTTTGTTGCTTTGTTTCTTCATGACCTGAATCGCATTGGGTCAGTCATCTACCATCCCTTAGACCGTTGCCTTCACCACGTGAGCAATTAACATCAAGGGAAGGGCGGACGGAGGCAGTATTTCAGGTTTTGTTTCTCTTTGTGAATTTCTTTCTCTTGCAGATGAATGTTCCAATAATGGTATGTATTATATCATTTTAGCCTTGTCTTTGCATTGCAGGGTTTGGACTTGACTTTCCTATGTTTCCCTTGGACGATTTGGGTGCGCTTTCCTTCTTTATTCGATTTCTGCTTTAAATCGAAATCCCTGACCGCCATAGCACTCAAACTAAACGTGAATACACGAGGGTTATCAAAGCCTCTGCATGCGCATATGGCTGCTCTATACTTACAAGTGAAATATCGCGCTTTTCAGTCTCCAGCGTCCACATTATTTGAATAACCTGTTTGACATTGTTAGAGGGTTGTTTAACTATCTTTTCATCTTTGAATATATTGTTACAACTCAAGGTATGTATTTCTCTCAATCTGCTTTTTTATTTAACATGTTTAACTCTGTTTCAGTGTTTGATATATGTTTTGATATTGTGTAATGATTTATTTTTTCCTATATATGATGTGATATGCTATGCCATTTAGTTTAAGGTTTTCTTTTTTCCATCGTTTTATTTACAATAGAATTTTATTTTTGAATTTTAAGCAACTATCTATATATACC
>APFE031438871.1:0-10793 GCA_000404065.3 Pinus taeda | reverse complement strand
AAGCTAGGCCACCCTAGCTTAGGCTAGGCAAGGCTAGGCTACCCTAAGCTACCTTAGGCTAGGCTAGTCTAGGCAAGGTTAGGCTAGGTTACACTCAATAGGTAAGGGTATGTTAGGCTAGGTTAGGTTGGGCTACACTAGGTTGAGCTAGTAAAGGATAGGCTAGTTTAGGCTAGGTTAGGCTAGGCTAGGATAAGTTAGGTTCAGCTAGGCTAGGATAACCTAGGTTCAACTAGGTTATGCTAGCTTAGACTAAGTTAGGCCATGCTAGGTTAGGCCAGATTAGGCTAGGGAAGGTTAGGCTAGGGTAGGTTAGGTAGGGTTGGCTAGTTAACCTAAACTAAGTTAGGCTAGGCTAGGTAGGTTAAGTAGGTTAGTTAAAACAGGTAGGACATCTAGGCTAGGTTAGATTAGGCTAGACTAGACTATGCTAGGTTAGGCTAGATTAGGGGAGGTTAGGGTAGGCTATGCTATGTTAGGTTAGGATAGGTTAGGGGAGGTTAGGCTAAGCTAGGCTAGGTTAAGCTATGTTAGGCTAGGCTAATCTAGGTTAGGTTGTGTTAGGATAAATTAGGTTAGTTAGGCTAGGTAGGTCTCGTAGGCTAGATAGGCTTGGTTAGGATAGGTTAGGTAGGCTAGGTAAGTTAGGTATACAAGGTTAGGTTAGGTTAGGTTCACTAGCCCAAGTAGGTCAGGTTATGTAAGTCTAAGCTAGGCTAGGATAGGATAGGTATGGTTAGGTAGGTTAGTTTAAGCTAGGATAAACTAGGATGGATTGGGACAATGTAGGTTAGGTTAAGCTACACTAGGATAAGCTAGGTTAGGTTAGTCATGGTTAAGCTAGGCTAGGTTAGTTTAGGCTAGGTTAGGTTAGTCTAGGCTAGTTTATGAGAAGCTAGGTTAGGCTAGGGTAGGGTAGAGTATGGTACGCTATGCTATGCATGGCTAGATAGGCTAGGTTCATTGAGGCTATGGTAAGCTTGGCTAAGATATTCTAGAGTAGGTTCGAATAGAATAGTTTAGTGTAAGATATAGTAAGCTAGGTTAAGTTAGGATGGGTTAGTCTAGGCTACGTTAGGGTAGCTTATATTAGGTTAGGCTAGGTTAGGCTAGGCTAGGCTAGGCCAAGCCATGCTAGCTTAGGTTAGGCTAGGTTAGGCAAGGCAAGGCTAGGCAATGCTAGACTTAGGATAGGATAGGCTAGGCTAGACTAGGATATGCTAGCCAAAGCTAGGCTAGGTTAGTCTAGGCTAGGATAGGGTAGGCTAGGATAGGCTAGGTTAGGTTATGCTAGGGTATATTGGGCCATGATAGATTAGGCTAGGTTAGGAGATGCTAGGTTGAGCTAGTTTAGGATAAGCTAGGTTAGGCTATGCTAGGCTAGCTTAAGCTAACGTAGGCTAGTCTACGGTAGTCTAGTAATGTTTAGGTTACAGTAGGGAGGCTAGGTTAGGTTAAGCTAGGCTAGGCTAGGTAAGGCTAGGTTAAGAGAGGCTAGGCAAGGCTAGGCTAGGCGACACTAGGCTATGCTAGGCCTGGCAAGGCTAGGCAAGGGTAGGCTTGGCAAGGCTAAGCTAGGCTAGGCTAGGTTAGGCTATGTAATGTAGGCTAGATTAAGCTAGGCAAGGCCAGCTCAAGGTATGTTAGGCTAAGTTAGGTTAGGTAGTCTAGGTAGGCCTAGTAGATCCAGTAGGCTATGTAGTCTAGGAAAGGCTAGGCTAGGCTAAGCTATGTTAGGTTAAACTAGGATAGGTTAGGTTACGTTAGGCTAAGATAGGCTAGTAAAGTTTAAGCTAGGCTAGGCTAGGTCTCGTGGGTCTGGTAAGCTAGTCTAGTCTAGATAGGCTAGGTAAGGATCCATCTCTCTCAATCATCTCTCTCCCATTCACCCCTCTCCCTCTATTTCTCTCTATATCAAAATTGCCCCCTGCCTCTCTCCCTCCTAAGCCTAAAACTTAAATCATAAATCTAATTTTTAAACGTGATGGGTTCAGAGAGAGGAGCAGAACAAGGCATGAGTAGTAATAAACTAAATGGGTTTCATGGTGAACAAGGCAAGTTAAAATATAAATAAAAACAAACTAAAATCAAGAAATCAACGCTGAAATGAACTGAAATCAAGAATGACTACGTAAAATATAAATAAAAGCAAACTAAAATCAAGAAATATTTTCTGAGTATAACGAAAAGCTACCTAAAATTAGAAATCTAGGTATGACAAAGATGCAAGTTAAACAACTCGAGAGTCTTAATATCATAAAATTAAATAGGATTAAAGAAAACTACACCGAAAATAATAATCTACAAAGTTCATCAGTTTTGTAAAAGTAGATGCCTATTGAATTTGTAAAAACAATTTGCCTACATTTGCCTCGATAACACAACAATCTTAGACTCTAACAACAACAAAACCTCAATTTTGAGCGATAAGGAGAAGGTGCAACGAATTGAGTTGAGTCATATTTGTTCCAAGTCACAATTTGAAAGTCCATCAAAATCATTTGGAAGTGTTTATGAATTCGCTTGGCCGTGCTTCTGAAATGGTAGATTTATTGAAAGACAGCCAATTTCCACATGAGAAACGACCTAGTGTAAAATAGGAGGCCGAGGCTTAGATCATCGAAATAGATCAAGGAATTTAACTCTCAAGTCTTCCATTACTATTCATTTAATTGTTGAAATAGATTGCTGTTGATTTAATTCAAAACACTCACAAAATATTTTATCGCTTGGTCAAATAAACATCACTGCACAGAATGGACGATGAACGAGCCCATCCCCATCCAAACACACAGATGCATATGCGTCAAGGACAAAATATTCTATCGCTTGGCCAAATAAACAACATTGCACAGAATGGATGAAGAACGAGTGCCACCCCTATCTAAACACACAGATGCATATGTGTCAATGACATTACAATAGATTCATGAACATCTAAGCACGCAGATGCATATGCGTCAACGACATTACAATAAATTCATGAACATCTAAACACACAGATGCATACGTGTTAATGCCTTTAAGAATGCGTTAAAGCAATTGTAGTGGTTGTATGACCTCTACACAAGCTATTGTAATGGCTCTTGTTTTGAGAATCCTTAGTCTCTTTGCCTTTCTCTCAAGGTTTTTAGCTTCGTTATAAGTGCAAGGTCACTACCTTTTGCGCTTTCTTGTGCTTAAAATCTTTTAGCATTTTTCTTTCTTGATTTTGTCCTTAATTTTGTCATTAGAATCTTTTTCTTTGCTTTTTTGCTTTATTATCAAGGCAACCTCATTGGCCTTTTTGTCCTTTCATGATTTTCCGGTGTTTCGTTTTCTAGTTTGTTTAGATTTTCCAGTGTTTCGTTTTCTAGTTCGTTTTATTCATCGTGTCTTTTTGTACTTCCTTGATTTCCGGTGGTTTATTTTCTGATTCATTTTATTCATCTGCATTTTTTAAAAGCCTTTCTTGATTTTCCGGTGTTCGTTTTCTCATTCTTTTTTATTCATCTTCATTTGCATTTGTTTGGATTGTTTTTGTTTTGTTCATTTTTTTTGCTTTCCTCATTTTTTTAAGGTTGTTTTTGTTTTCTATATTTTTCTCTTCTATTTTATTAATTTATGAAATAAATATTAAAAAAATATAATTTATTTATTTAAATATATATTTATTATTTTAATGCACATATAAATTATATTATTGATTAAACATTAAGGTATTTTGTTTTCTTTTTTATTTTTAATTTATTTTAATTTCAATATATCAATATGAATACAATCTAAATAAAATATAACTTCTCAAATATATTAAAAACCTACAACTTACCATACAAATATTATTATTTTTTAATTCGTAAACTAATTATTATTATTAATTTATGTGATTCTATATTAATGATTTTAATTTTTTGTATTTAAATTTTTTATTTTTAATTCCCCTTATTGGAATTTGTCATTTTAATCTCAATAAGGCTAGGCTACGGTATGCTTGTTCAGCCTACACTAGCATAGCTTAGGTTGAGCTTGGCTAGCCTGAACTAGGTTAGGTTAGGGTTGGTTAGGGTTGGTTAGGCTAGGCTAGGTTAGGTAAGGTTGGGCTAAGTTAGGTTAGGTTAAGCTAGTCTATATATGGTTAGGCTTAGCTACACTAAACTAGGCTAACCCAAGCTAGGCCACCCTAGCTTAGGCTAGGCAAGGCTAGGCTACCCTAGGCTACCTTAGGCTATGCTAGTCTAGGCAAGGTTAGGCTAGGTTACACTCACTAGGTAAGGGTATGTTAGGCTAGGTTAGGTTGGGCTACGTTAGGTTGTGCTAGTAAAGGTTAGGCTAGTTTAGGCTAGGTTAGGCTGGGCTAGGATACGTTAGGTTCAGTTAGGCTAGGATAACCTACGTTCAACTAGGTTATGCTAGCTTAGACTAAGTTAAGCTAGGCTACGTTAGGCCAAATTAGGCTAGGCAAGGTTAGGCTAGGGTAGGCTAAGGTAGGTTAGGTAGGGTTTGCTAGTTATCATAAACTAAGTTTTATGCTAGGTTAGGCTAGATTAGGGGAGGTTATGCTAGGCTATGCTATGTTAAGTTAGGATAGGTTAGGGGAGGTTAGGCTAAGCTAGGCTAGGTTAAGCTAGGTTAGGCTAGGCTAGTCTAGGTTAGGTTGTGTTAGGATAAATTAGGTTAGTTAGGCTAGGTAGGTCTCATAGGCCAGATAGGCTTGGTTAGGATACGTTAGGTAGGCTAGGTAAGTTAGGTATACAAGGTTAGGATAGGTTAGGTTCAGTAGCCCAAGTAGGTCAGGTTACGTAAGTCTAAGCTAGGCTAGGATATGATAGGTATGGTTAGGGTAGGTTAGTTTAAGCCAGGATAAACTAGGATGGATTAGGCCAACGTAGGTTAGGTTAAGATACACTAGGATAAGCTAGGTTAGGTTACTCATGGTTAAGCTAGGCTAGGCTAGACTATGGTATGCTATGCTATACATGGCTAGGTAGGCTAGGTTCGTCTAGGCTATGGTAAGTTTGGTTAAGATATTCTAGAGTAGGTTGGAATAGAATATTTTAGTGTAAGATATAGTAAGCTAGGTTAGGTTAGGATGGGTTAGTCTAGGCTACGTTAGGGTAGCTTATGTTAGGTTCGGCTAGGCTAGGCTAGGCTAGGCTAAGCCAAGCCATGCTAGCTTAGGTTAGGCTAGGTTAGGCAAGGCAAGGCTAGGAAATGATAGACTTAGGATAGGATAGGCTAGGCTAGACTAGGATATGCTAGCCGAAGGTAGGCTAGGTTAGTCTATGCTAGGATAGGGTAGGCTAGCATAGGGTAGGTTAGGTTATGCTATGGTAATTTAGGCCATGATAGATTAGGCTAGGTTAGGCTATTTTAGGTTGAGCTCGTTTAGGATATGCTAGGTTAGGCTATGCTATGCTAGCTTAAATTAACGTAGGCTAGGCTAGGGTAGTCTAGTAGTGGTTAGGTTAGGGTAGGGAAGGCTAGGCTAGGTTAAGCTAGGCTAGGCTAGGTAAGGGTAGGTTAGGAGAGGCTAGGCAAGGCTAGGCTAGGCTAGGCTAGGCTAGGCTAGGCTAGGCTAGGCAAGGCTAGGCTAGGGAAGGCTAGGCTAGGCTAGGCAAGGCTAGGCTTGGCAAGGCTAGGCTAGGCTAGGCTAGGTTAGGTTATGTAAGGTAGGCTAGGCAAGGCTAGATTAGGCTAGGCTAGGGTAGCTCAAGTTATGTTAGGATAAGTTAGGTTAGGTTGTCTAGGTAGGCCTAGTAGGTCTAGTAGGCTATGTAGGCTAGGAAAGGCTAGGCTAGGAAAGGCTAGGCTAGGCTAAGCTATGTTAGGTTAAGCTAGGATAGGTTAGGTTAGGTTAGGCTAAGATAGGCTAGGAAAGTTTAAGCTAGGCTAGGCTAGGTCTCGTGGGTTTGGTAAGCTAGTCTAGTCTAGATAGGCTAGGTAAGGCTCCATCTCTCTCAATCATCTCTCTCCCATTCACCCCTCTCCCTCTATTTCTCTCTATATCACCATTGCCCCCTGCCTCTCTCCCTCCTAAGCCTAAAAACTTAAATCATAAATCTAATTTTTAAACGTTATTTATTGAGAGAGTGGAGCATTCAGAGAGTGGGGCAGAACAAGGCATGAGATACGGTGTGAAAATCGAGTGAAATTTTAAAGAGAATAAGCGAGACTTTAGATATGTGAATCCAAAGACCAAAGGACAAAGCCAAGGCTAGGTGACCCAAGAAAATTCTTCGAAGCCTCACAAAAAGAACAACACTAGGAAGTTAAAGAAGGACATAGGAAAGTGGTGTGAGTTCCATAATAGACCCACTCATCACGCAAGTGAGTGCCGGAAAATGTAGTTACTGGTGGCTGAGTTGAAGTTTTTAGAATCAGATGCATGTTCTGACTCTGAGTCAAAACCGGACAAGGGGAATGGCAAAGGGAAGAATATCATTGACGCGAAGCCCAGCTCCACTATTGCCCCCACCAAGATCCAAAAGAATGAGCCAGAAGATCTAAAAGAGGCGGAACATCTTTTCCACTCACAAATGTGGGTGAAGGGTTCACTGCTACAATTCATTGGCAACATTGGCAACTAAAAAGACCCTCATTTCAGTAGAGTTCATGAAGCGGTTGGGCCTACCGACTACACCATACTCACAACCATACAATATCAGTTGGCTTCATGAATGATGAGCTCTTTGAGTCCGCCAGTAATGTGCCTTCCCTACAGCATCAAGCCCTTCGTAGACGAGGTATTGTGTGATGTTGCACTGCTTGATGTTTGTGATGTATTATTAGGCCATCCATACTTGTGGAGGCGACATGTTGTGTATGAGTTGAGGCCCCGATTTGTTATTATTTCTTTGTGTAATTCATTATATAGGATACCAGAAGTAGCCCCACTTACCGCCACCTATTTTATCACTGCTATGAAATGTAGCAAGCTCATCTCCCAGACTAGGAAATTCATTTTTATCTATTTAACTCCCAAAGTAAGGGGGAGATCATCGCCACATCCAGGACCCCCACGAAGGGTACCTCCACACAATAGTAGTAGGAGAGGGATACGGTCATGAAAGAACACAGGAACAACTTTTCGTCACCCACATGGGTACCACACAAGTTTCAAAGGGGTCAGAAATTATGGTTGAATCTATCGAAATAACACCTTACAAGAGCCCATCAGAAGTTCAGACCACTCTAACATGGTCCTTACATCATTACCAAGGCTATGGGAAACAATGCTTTCGAGCAAAAAATTTCTCCATTCCTTCACTTGCACTGAGTGTTCAATGTGCAATGCCCCCAACCATGCTTCTCACCATCACTAGACACATAAGAGATTGTAGAACAACTCACCAGGGACCAAGTTTAGTAGGAGTTTCCTCATCTCATGGAGGAACTCAGCACAATGGGGACCATTCCTTCCTAAGTGGGGAGGAATGGTCGAGGTGGATGTTGGTGGTCACCCACCTATCCGAATTCAACCCCCACAAATATCTCTTTTAGTTTTTCAGATTCCATAATTGTAGCACAATTTACTACTTTTAGAAGTTTTTTTTTGGTCCTAAACTTCCAGAGCTGTTTTGAGGCTCTAAACAATGTTTTTTGGGAAACCCGGGAGTGACTTGGGTGATAAATTCATGTTTATCTTCCCAAAGTTATATTCATCAGATAGATATTTCTAATGAGCTATTATACGCATCAAATGAAGATCAAATGCCAAAGTTATGACCTTGGGAAGTTGATGTACCAATTTACCCAAACGGGCCCACAGATTGGCATTTCATCTTTTAGGTAAGGTTTTTGGATATTTATGGTTTTCCATTGTTTCTAAATGATAAATATGCATTCGAGCCTCATTGTAACATTGTTTAGAGGCATGTAGCCGCCACATCTCTTCTTAGAGATAAGCTACCATTGCCCTAGTTGGTTTCTTTCCATTTCTGTTTGTAAGCATATTTCAGTATTTCACATTAATGAAATGAAATATTATTCCCATTGCATCTTTGTGTTTATGGTTATCTCTGTAATTTGTTGCATTCATGTTTAAATCCAGATCAACATTATAATACTCTAGTCACGCTAGGATAAGCTTAGCGTATGTCTTATAGTGTAGCGTATATTATTATTAGAGTAGGCTATTTTATTTTAGTGTAGGCTATGTTATGTAAGGTTACCATAGCATAAATTATGCAAGTGTAGGCTAGGTTTGACTAAGTCAAATTATGGGAAGGTAAGCTAGGTTGGTTAGGTTAGAATAGTTAGGTTAGATTAATCTAGACTATGTGAGGTTACAATAAGATAGGCTACATTAAACTAGGAAAGTGTGATCATATTAGGGTTTAGACAATAGATAATAAAAATATGTGTGTTGGGCTATTAGCAACCCATTTGTGAACTATATTTTCTAAGCATTACTACAAGAAGAAACCAACGTTGACAAACATACAAACACTCACTTACTCACACATGAAATCTCTCTCTATATCTCTTTCTCTCACTTAATCTCTCTCATATTCCTGTAATTAAAACAACAGCCCTCCAGCTTGGTCTCTCCCTTATTCACTTTGTGAGAAATAATTATCTTCATCCCCCTCCTTTCACACCTATTTTTATTATCTTTCTAAATTTTCAATGCCTATTTACTATCTCGCCTCACACACTAACTCATTCTTCCCTAACTCCTAAACACTGTCTCTATTTATTTCTCCCTTTGTCTCTCTTGGCCACTTTATCCCTCTACCTCTCACCCTCCCACTACCCACCCACCATACTGCAATTTAATTTCCCATGTGTTAAGAAACTAGTTGTAGAAACGAATACACATTTTTAGAGATAGAAATGTGCATTTGATTTTAGTGCTAGGAATTTGCATGTGCTTTTGTGCTAAAAATGTTTTTCCATTTTAGTGCTAGAAACATGGATACACATTTTCAAAATTAAATTTCTAAGTGGGAATCTTATGTACGCGATGACTTGGATTCATTAGACAGATTTATAGGTTCAAAAACAGTTGTATGGGCTATAAATACTTGAAGAAATATTTTTTTGTGAAAAAATGTATCTATATATATATCATAGACGTTAGTTTTCCATCAATTTGAAAAATATATTTTCGTTGAAGCTACATACACAAATAGATTCCATTGGGTAGAATATATATATATTATATATATATATATAATTAACTTTTTCTATAAATTATTTGTTATTATTATTATTATTACTTTTTTCTTGCTAAATATATCAAGATATTAAAACAAACCCCTTGTCTAATTCCGTTACAAATTTTCAAGCATTAAATTTTTGGGGAAACAATTATAGGGTATACTATAATACATTCATGCCTACAACCTTTAAAAGAAAAAATGGTTGTTTGATAATGCTAAGACCCATTTATGTTTCTCTAATGGGAGGCCTCCTAATTTGAATGATATAATGACTTTCATAATTTAAAAATTAAACATGAAAATAACAACATAGTTTTTGAAAAGGACTTGTGCATAAGAACACTCTACTCTCTAAAACTCTATATGTTTTTGTAGAAAAATTTCCTTATCTAGTTTCCCAAAGAGTAAACAAAAGAAAATTTATGTAGTATAATTTTTATGAAAATTAAACTACCAATGATAGGAAAACTAAATATTCACATACATAAACACAATTTCTATATAAAAATTATATTACCATCCTCAAATGTGTTGTATAAATACCTCTTATCATTGCTACAAGTTACTAGTTTCCTAATGCCTTATGGCATACCAATTTTAAGTTACATTGATCCCCCTATTATCTCCAGCTTTGAGATTAGCATAAAATTAAATTTGGGAAAAAGTTTTTCTTAGAATATATATAAATATTTAGAGCAATAAATAAAATCATTTAATTCAACAAAAACATTTTGTGTGAATATTTTGAAAGTGTTGAATGGACCTTTATTTGAGCCACCCTAGAAACATTGGGATTCAAATTCCATTTAATGGAAATGATGAAGATCTTAATTGAAATATATTGAGTGTTTATAGTAATTGATTTGGAAACCATAGATAATGTATAATGGTTAGGATTTGGTTTAAATCTAATCTTTATTGGCATGACCCCTCATTATGGTGAACACATGTAGCAACCATGGTGGACTCTATTTTAGATGGAAAGCTTCACCCATGTTTTCCTCACCTACTTCTATTTGACATAGGTTATGAGAGGAAATATATAGTCATTAATGTTGAAGAATTTACTTTCGAAATCAATAATATCTAGTAGATATTTCATATATTTCATATGAAAGGTTTCAACCATCTTAAATTATGAATAAAATAAATAAATATAACCTTGTTAAAACTAATACTAACAAGTCTCAAGCATAATCATAAAATTAATAATAATAAATAATAATAATAATAATAATAATAATATTAAAGTAATATCAGATAACTTTAAGGATTTATTATTTAAAAGTTTAAATTTATTCAAATTTATCATATTTATTAAAATCTTAAATTTATGACTATATACATTTTATTGCATTAATATAAACTATTATTAATTGATTAAAATTGAAGTGTTAAGTATTACACTATTAAAGTTTTCTTTAGTTACATTAACTCTCAATTAAAACTCTCTTTAGTTACTAACAAAAATGACTCATAATCATTCATATTGAGGAATTTATTTTTGAAATCAACAATATCTAGTAGATATTTCATATATTTCATATGAAAGACTTCAACCATCTTAAATTGTTGTTAAAATAAATAAATCTATCCTTGTTAAAACTAATATTGGCAAGTCTCAAGCATACTCATAATGTCTCGACATTA